>SKCR01004023.1:0-26767 GCA_019454045.1 Zanthoxylum bungeanum | reverse complement strand
CTTCTACCCGTTACACTACACTTCTAAAGAAACCTCATATACATAGAGGGGAATAGGTGAGAAGAGAATACAAAGAGAAAGAAGGTGATAAGGCTGGACACGCAGGTCCAATTTAATAAATCGAATTTATTACAATTTCCAAAATTGCCCACCCGACTGATATCCATCCGATATACATTATTCATTCAACACAACCATGTATTCACACACACAAGCATGCTATCAATCAATCTAATCAAATTAATTAATCTGATAATTAAGTGATCATCCAATGTTCAAACAACGATTTGATTTTGTTCGAGTCAAACTCGTTTTTGCGAATAAGTACTCAAAGTACGAATTCATGAATTAAATTAAACTACATCATTAAATCAAATTTAACATGTATTTAATACTAATTCATTATTCAATTCCAAATTAAATATTGCACTTTATTTAATAAACCTTTACGATTTAAATTCCAAATTCAATCGCGTCGGGACTCAAAGTCCGATTAACGTCCAACGTCAATTTAATTCAAGTCTAATGGGCTTCAATTAATTTCTTTAGGCATGGGCTTCGGCAACCAAAGCCCAATAGTGGAATCACCCAAAATGCCTTAGAAATCAATTTCGGCCCATTAGGCCCAATTAAACATTAAAGGTTCATTAGTCGCAATTGGGCTTTATGATTAAGGTTTTGGGCCCAATTGGATCCAATCCACTTGGCCTAAACCAAACTTGATAAATCAAGCCCAAAAGGCCCAATTACAACATTAAATTCTAATTTCCAAAATTAGGCCCAATTAATTAAATCCAAAAATCCAATTTTCACAATTTAATTACCAAAAGTGCATTATATGATTAATCGACTAAATCAATATTTCCGAAGCACCAAATTAGTCCAATTAATCATGCTCAATTCATTATCACATGTCAAACACACATAATGAAAAATCAAACCCATATACATGCTTTCATGCTCTCGGTCAAGGAAGGTTATTTTGTCCGATTTGAATTCAATCCGATTAATTACACAATCGACAACGTATTAACTTCCCGAATGATTTCATACACATCCAATGTTCATAAAATCAAAATTACCAAGACATTAAAGGGCATATCACATTCGGCCAAGGTAAGATTTTGGGGGATTTTGTTCAATTCAAAATCAATCAAATTGACTTCAAATTAACATCATCCTTTATCATTATAACTCATCCAATGAATTAAAATCAAAAAATTCCAAGATCCCAAAATTACATACACATTCGGCCAACATGAAAAAATTGGGGAAAATAATTCCAAATCATTTTTCATCAAATTAGTCCAACCAAAATGAATTTAAACATGTTATAAGCATACTCAAACATTCAATTCATTCAAATCATGCTTAACAAACATTTACCCAAATTTTAAGCCCTACAAATTTCATGCTTGCAACTTTAGCTCTGATGCCATTGTTGGTTTTCTATAAGGTCCCAAGGTCAAACAAGACATGAAATTATGTGTGAACACATCAACGGAGGTAGCGGAATACTCACATTGATCGGTAGAGTCGATTTGGAGACGAATGAAGGCCAAAAACGTACTGCCTTTCACGCCCACTGCATGCAGTCCACTGCCCTGCAAAACAGAAAATTGGGTGAAGAAACGGAGCTCCAATCTTCGTCGGATGGATCCCGTCTCATGGGGGAACCTCCCTACCACCTTCGCAAGACTCGTAGTGTGCTAGCACTTGATTTCTCACCATGAGAAACCACTCTTGGCTTCCCTTTGTTCACGCCATTTCTGGTTCCAAACCAGTGAAGAATTTCTTCATTGGGCGTGTGAGAGAAGAGAGAAATTGAGAGAGAAGAAGTTGTATTAAGTTAATAAATGATTTACCAAAAATCAATTTATATTTATGCCATAATTTATTAAATTAATAATAAATTTATGACACAACACATGCAATAGCTTAGAGTGTCAAACACTTCATTCCATGCATTACCATTGAGTGCAATGTACACAATCTCCATGCAAAGCATTAGAGTGTCAAATAAGCATAATATGACATGTGTCAAAGTTAATGCATAACATGACATGTGTCATGTGGGCCCCACACGTTTCCAAATGAAAGTGGGCCCACGTGCACTCACGCGTTCGGGTTCGATATTTCCGAAATACCGAGCTTACGTCGCGACGTTAATTCAATCGAATTTTAAATAAATAATTACGCCTGGCGAAATTATTATTTACGTCGCTAACGAATTAATTCTGAATTAACTCGTTTGCCCGAATTAAAATCTAATTTTAATTCCGCGTCGAAATCTAATTTCGTTTAATATATCGAATATATTAATTCATCGATTAATTCCAAATTAATCGTTCTCTCTCTTTAGACGACATTTTATCCCGGATAAAATATCTCCGTTATTAATCCTAGATTAATTTTCTCTCTCTCTTCTTTATAATCCCAGATTATTCAAGAGTGCGAGTAGTGCGTCATCGGTGGATTATCGGGAAGCGACCCATGAGATCCCCGGATAATCTGGCAGTAAATACGGTCGTCGGAGTATCCGAATCACGTACGTACCAAGTACTACGTTCTACCGATTTACGAGACAAGGTCGACTCCTAGCAAAGCACCAAGTCTTCCCAGGTTCTCCGGACATATTCATCAAAGAATATCTAGATCTGTATCAAGCGTAGTATACAATAGTATTGTGCATATTGGCCCAGTATCGGATAATCACGTGCTAGGGCTGGGGCTGGATAAGTGTCTGCCCCGTCCGAAACACATATCGGATGTCTGGTAACTAGTCTCTATAATCGGATATTCATGACCTGGTCATAATATCACGATTGGATGCGCATCACTTTTTAAGAGCACTAATACCGTATCCTGCGTGACATCATCTCCATTATGACTGGAGTGACACTTCCATCTCGACATCACATCCAATACACTACGATTCCTGATAAACCCAGAAGAGGTGAACACAGAACCAGTTAAGATCCCCCACCACCAAAACCAAAGTTTACCGATTGTCGTAAGTATTAGCGATGTAAGTCTCAGGTTAAGACTATACACACCTACCTTGATTTCGGCCTCCCATAGACACCTAGTCATAATACCAATGGGATTCCGAAGGGTCTATCCAGAGCGAAGCTGTTTCCCGTACCATCGTTGAAACACGACCTCCTATCGCACTTGCACAAGTATCCAATACTTATATATATGAGAACTATGCCGTTGTGCCCTCACAACGCGCACAAGTGCAATACTAGCCTATTCCGCATTATCGATGTCCAGTCTCGATAATACTACGGCTAGGGATATTTAATGATTAATCCTTCGCGGACTGATACTGTCTCATATCATCTCAATCCAGGAACTAATCATAGGGACCTCTCTTCATTTATATATCTATGGTGATCTGATCACAAATGATGAGAGTGCAATTTCTTTGTCACATAGTTAATTTGCTACAACAACACAATGATCTGTGCAAATAGTGACGCTATGGGTCATTTTGTCTAACATATACGTCACGACACGCTGACGTAATCAGCCGGCCGACATACGTCATCATGACGTCAGCCACAGTCACTGTTCTGCCGACACCACGCGTCATTGCTTACGTAAGCATGACATTAGTGTCGCGACGCGCACAACTTCACGCGTCGGGATGCCGAGCCAATAATTCAGTCTGCCGAAAGCTGTGTGCCATGTGTCATCATCTCATCAAAGTTGCGTACTGATCGGTGGTAAACACACACGTAACGCAAGCGCACGTATCGCTCAAGTAGTATAAAATATATCAATCCCACGAGGACTTAATACCTTAGCTATTAATTTATGACGTTAAATGCTTACGAGTATCTAATAGATTGATTGTTGTTTGGATGGTGATTTTTTTTTTTCTGAAAACAAGTAAATAAAGTAGTGCGAAAGTAAATAAAAGGAAAATTCAATATTATAAAATTATCTAGGGTTATGAATCATTCCAATATCTTTTATAGATGAAGTGACTATCTCATGTTTGTGCAATATATCAGTTTATTAACCTGGAACACGAAATTATGCAAAAGCCTATATTGATGGTCAGATACAAACACCCAAAGTAATCCAATTAATCATTTGTCTATGTTAACCAAATTACTTGAATTCATTAAGATTAAGTTCCAATTGTGGCTACCCCCACCCGACAGGTATATGTCTAACTTGGAAGGAAATCTACCTAAGGGTCATCATGCCCCAAGATGAGATCGTGAGCTATTTAGTTTAAGACTGAAACCTAAAATTCATTCGTCAAGTTTATTTTAAGTTTACCAAATCAATCTTATGAATGGCTGTAGGCACTGCATTTTTGCATGTAAGTCCCTATAATGAGTCTCATTTGGAGACAACTACCTTTTAAGTCACGGAAGTAGCGGGAAACAGACGTCGGAAGGGGGAATTCAGAATAAGTATGTCAAAAGATTCAATTCACATGTTCACTGCTTTCGTTCGTGCTGCGTTCATGACCACGTTCGAACGTCAAGCAGATTACGGGCGTTCATGTAGCGTTCGAATCGGCGTTCGAACGGTGTCGGTACTTCTGGTTTTGCTGCTAGCCTCACACCCAAGCCCAATTAGCCCACCAAAGCCCATAAAACATATCCAAATTAATAAAACACATATTTAACACATGGTGAAATTAAATAAAATCTAAAAATCATATACCAAACTAAAATAAAGTCATGTCTAATTAAAATCAATCAAGATTATTATATTCCTAACTAAACAAATATCATGCCTAAACAAAACAAATTAAATATATGAACTTCCTAATTAAGCATAATCTTGTCTCTAATCAATCTTTGGTTTTCCTTGTTTAACACTAAATCAAATCCTCCTTTAATGTACAAATCCCTTCCTTGTCAAACAAGGAGAAGCCCTAGCCTTTGTCTATAAAAGAAACCAAATTCCAACCCTTGCTCTTCCCCACTCTCACGGCAAAGAAAGAAAAAAAACATTAAACATGAAGAAACCCTAAACACTTCTCTCTCGCAGAACCCTCACAAAATCAGAAACGATAACCTTTGCTGCTCACGCCTCACTCTATATCGCACACGTAAGCCATTCACATACTGGCCCTTCCACCACCGACACACCACTCACTGACTTCACCGACTAAACACCTCACCCATTAAACAAATCAGCTCACGGCCTCAAGACCTGCTTCACTTCACGTATAAGCCCACCGATAGCTTCTCAAACCCTTCGTCCATTGCCTTCACCATAACCTCACACGTTGCAGCCCAAAAACACGTAAACCCTTAAACTTCATGCACAAAGACACCTAATATCCCTAAGACCAACAATAATCACCCCTTAAGCCAACGAAACCGAGACAAAACAGCCTTTATTCAGCGCATGAACAACAAACCACATTCAACCCATACGGCCACGTGAACACCAAACAAACCCAAGCCAAATAACCGACCAGAAATAGTAATAGAAATAACCTTGAAAATAGCCCATTACCGAAACCAAATAGTCACCGAAAACAGTGGCCTTATACAGTAAAAACAGTGACTAAAAAAATAGCAGCAAAACAGCAGTAAAATGGAGTGAAAACAGTAGCTTGAGCAGTGAAACAGCAAGGAAAAATAGAAAATCTGTAAACCGAAAGAGTTGCGGAGTGTTTAACCCTTCCGATCATCGTGTAACGTGCTTCCAAAAGTCGACGCAAAGGGTTAGACCTGAGGGCACTTTTCACATCTATTTTCATTCGTATTTTATTGTTTATTAAATTTTATTTGCATGACTATTGTGGAATTGTAGGCATTGCATTTTTGCATGTGAAACCCGATGATGAGTCTCCATTGGAGGCACTACCTTTTTAGCTAAGGATATTGCGGTAAACGGAGGTCGGAAGGGGAAATTCAGAACGAGTACGTCATCAGATTCATTTCGCAAGTTCACTGTTTTCGTTAGTGCTGCGTTCGTTACTTCGTTCGAACATCAAACAGATTGCGGGCGTTCGTGTAGCGTTTGAATGGGCGTTGGAACGGCGTAGGTGTTTCTGGTTTTGCTGCTAGCCTCGCACCCCAGCCCAATTAGCCCCCCCCCAAAGCCATAAAACACATCCCAATTAATAAAACACATTTAAAACACATGGGAAATTAAATTAAATATTAAGGTAAATATTAATAATGTATTTGAATTAAATAAAATATTTAAACCATTTACCAATTAATAAAATATAATATAATTATACCTAATTAAGACAAATCAAATATATTAACTTCCTAACTAAACAAATCACATACTAATTAAAAAGATGTCATGCCTAATTAAAATCAATTATAACAAATTAAAGATATTGTATTCCTAATCTAAACCAAATTTGTCCCCCCTCAATCTTTGACTTTCCTTGCTCAACACAAAATCAAATCCTTCCTTGTGAGACAAGAGTAGCCCTAGCCATTCTCTATATAAACAACCCCTAACCAAGACATGCACTGGGCTAGCTCATAGACAAGACTTACACGAAAATCACAACACCAAGAACCCTAGCCACTCACGACAATAGCAAGAAGCACAAACAAAACTCTTCTCTTCATCTCTCCTTCTTTGGGCGAGAATACCACTACCCTCCATCCCCTCCATTGCCGAATTTTAACAGCCATTACAACCACCAATACAACTCCCCACACATCACCAAAAATACACCTCCAAAACAGCAGCCAAATCCTCTTAAAAAAGTCCCTAAAATCCTCAAAACAGAAACATAAAAACTGCATTCATAATCCTTAAAAATCACACAAGACTACACTAAAAACCCACAAAAAACACTCGGAACAGTCCGTTGAAACGTCAAAACAAGTGACCTGAACAGTGAGCAGCAAAACAGAGGCCGAACAGCAGCAGAACGGAGACCGAACAACAAGCAAAACAGCAAAACAGTGAGCTAGGACGCTAAACCAGTGAACCGGAGAAGTTCAGAAGCCTTACCCTTCCGACGTCCGTGAAACGCAAGCCTGAAAGTTGGCAAAAAGGTTAGACCTGAGGGTATTTTCCACACTCATTTTCTGTTTTATTTGTATTATTTATTGAGTATTGCTTGCATGATTGTTATGTTGAAATGCATGTTGTGGCCCTTGAGTAGATAAATATGCATGAATCATGAGATGTTGTATGTTGTGGCTTTGGAATGAAATGAGAGATGTGTCAACTCTCGCGGTATATCGGATGGAAACCCAGACATAAATTTCATAGCCGATTCCGAATGGACGGTAGTATGATCTGTACTCGGGATACAACTCTATGTACCGCTTGAGTAAACGACACCCTCTTTTGTTTTGTGTTGCTTTGGTTTATTTATTTTTCGTCACTTGAATTCTGCATGTTGCTTATTTATGCATGATTCAATCGAGCGCATGGGCTTAGTAAGTGCGATGAAAGTGTCCCATATTTGGAGGGGTTAAAACCCTTTACCATGATGCTTTGCCGCGCCGGTTTACGTGTGTTCGGTTGAATGCAAGATACGTTCAATCGGGCATACTAAGTTTGATAGTATTGTTTTTAAATTCTTTGTATGCATGATTTAATCGAGCGCATGGGCTTAGTAAGTGCAATGAAAGATCCCCTATGGGGAGGGGTTAAGCCCTTTACCACAATGCTTTGCCGCGCCGGTTGATGTGTGTTCGGTTGAATGCAAGATACGTTCAATCGGGGGCATACTAAGTTTGATATTATTGTTTTTAATTCTTTGTATGCATGATTCAATCGAGCGCATGGGCTTAGTAAGTGCAATGAAAGATCCCCTATGAGGAGGGGTTAAAGCCCTTTACCACGATGCTCTACCGCGCCGGTTGATGTGTGTTCGGTTGAATGCAAGATACGTTCAATCGAATATACTGAGCTTGACATTATTATCTTTATTCTTTGTGTTGCATGCATCAGGCCTGGTTCCGTTCTAACGCGTTCGAGAACGCGAACTTTATGTTTACCGTTCGAATGCGTTCTCGAACGCTACGCGAACACGCACGCACTTTCTTAGTTTCATCATGCATCAGGTCTGGTTCCGTTCGAACGCATTCTTGAACACCATACGAACGTGAACCTTCTGTTTACCGTTCGAACGCGTTTACAAACGCTACGCGAACGCGCATGCACTTTCTTAGTTTCATCATGCATCAGGTCTGGTTCCGTTCGAACGCGTTCTCGAACGCTATATGAACGCGAACCTTCTGTTTACCGTTCGAACGCGTTATCAAACGCTACGCGAACGTGCACGCATCTTCTTAGTGTTTCATGCATCAGGTCAGACTCCGTTCGAACGCGTTCTCGAACGCTACACGAACGCGCGCCCACTGAACTGAGTTATTTTCATCAGATTTCGTACCTAGTTGTCCCTAGTAGCTATTCCTTCGTATGATAAACCTGATTGTTTCTATACATTATGCAAGACTGTGTAGGTGTCGTTCATCTGTATTCCCCACATGTATGAGTATAATGTGTTTATTACTTGTATGCTTGCCGTGTGTAATATTTATGTGTGCAAATTGAGACATAGATTACATACTAATAGGCTGTATGCAAATTCGGATATGTGTTACATGTAAATTTAGATGAACTTGTTGATGTATGCATGTGAATTTAGAAGCATGATACTCTTGGAAATAAGTGTTACTTAAACTTGATTAAATTATTACATAAATCCTTTCATTACAAGTGACATAAGTAAGGGACCATTCCGAACCCAACGGTTTGAGGTATTCCCTTGCGAGGGGTGAGTGCGGCCTTAAATCTCATTTTCCTGGTTCACACCAGGTGGCGACTCCATTATTCTCTGATTTTGTCCCCGTGGCTACTCCGTACTCCCAACCAGGCCGCGAGCCTGGAACAGCATGCGCCGCCCAGTTCTGTGTCCCACAGTCTGGCGACTCCACTGGGATAGAGAATCGGCCCCGAAATATTGTTTTGTAATGTTTGGATTTATGTTCTAATTGATCGTGTCTATAGTGGGTAAAATGGGGGTTTAATCAAAGGCATTTTGAGGCTAGGTAATGGTTTGGTGTCTTCTTTCATTCACTACCTTTCTAGAAGGAAAAGCTGTGAAGGCACCTATATAGCCATCTACTCGTAGCCTATTGTGATGGACTAATTTGGAGGACTCGTTGTTATTCCTGACACCAAGCGATAAAAGCCTAAGAGGCTTGGGTATTTAAGTGAGCCTCGCTCCACCTTCCCTCTGGGGAATCTACAATGGGAAATCCATTTGACAGTCCGTCACACACCATAGCTCATTGGCACGTACCTTAGTGTATAAAAAAAGGGTGCGCTCACTTGGTTGCTCGAACCCTTGATTGGGGAGACCTAGTTGTGGGCCATCCTTCGCCGATGAGAGCCTTTGTCTACACTCTTGCGAACCCACCCATAGACCGGGGTTGTATGGTTAAAGTAACAATTATTTCCTTGAGTATGTGCTTGTGGACCATCCTCATTTGGATTAGTTTGGACCATTGTTAGAAATGCGGACTTGCTGGGCCATTTAAACTGGGGCGAGTTCGTACCTTATGACCATTGGGCCCAAAGCTTCTGAAATGTTGATGGGCCATTCTGTAGAAATTATTGTTGTATGTTTGCATTATCTTTCTTTGTGCTTATGTTCGGAACATTACCATTTGGATTTAGTTGGGCTCTTTGCCATGAGATGTGTACTCGTTGGGCCATTTAAACTGGGACGAGTTCACTCCTATGACAGTTAGCCTAAAAGCTTCTAAAATGATAACGGGCCAATGTTTTGAAAATTTTAGTTGATTTAGTATGTTATATATGTTACATGCATCTCATGCACCCCATGCATACATACATCATGTTAACCCTTGTGTTCTGAAAGCCATCATAGATTCCCGTTGGTTTAGGGAAAAAGGGAAGACTCACCAAAATACTGGGAACAGACATGAGTGAATCAGATATTGAGGTATCCCGTATGGAACAGTTGGAAAACGGTCTCGCCAAGGTCACCGAACAGTTGCAAGCCATGACCACTGCCATGGCAAATATGGCTGTGCCCCGTGCTGGGGGAAATTCTGAGAATGTGAGGCGCGAGGAGCCTCCGAATGGGTTGGGGGATGATATCCCCATTTTTGATGATGACATGACAGAGCATGCAACAGGCAGAGTGATTGGGTCTCAGGCAGAATTTCAGAAGCTTCGGGATCAGGTTGAGTCAGTTACCCGTAAGATGAAGGGTAAGGACAAAGAATTACTAGACTATGAGGCGATGGCTTTTGAGGAACAGTTGCCTGCTCAGTTCAAGATGCCGGATATGGCCAAGTTCAACGGGAATGGGGATCCGAGGGTCCACCTCCGACAATATGTGTCAGTTATGAGTTCAGTGGGCCTAACACAGAGCCAAGCTCAGAAGATGTTTGGGATGTCACTTGAGGGGGCACCCGTAGTGTGGTACCATAGCCTTGAAAGAAGGTTAAGGAGGATTGGAGGGAATTGGCAGATGTATTCCTGAAACAGTATGTTACAGACTTAGAGATTGATTTGTCACTTCGTGATTTGGAGAACACTAAGCAGAAGCCAGAAGAAAGCTTTAAGGAGTATGTAGACCGCTGGAGAAGCCAGCTTCTGAAAATCCAGACTCGGCCCTCTGAGAAGGACCAAGATTAAAATGATCATCAAGGGCACTAAGCCCTCAATCTATGGCAAGTTGAGGAGGATGACTTCAATGATTGCGGATTTCCGACAGTTGAGGGAAACTGTCATGGATATTGAGGAAGAAGAGGCTGAAAACAGAAAGTTTTATGGCCAGAATAGAAGGAATTTTGGGGGACATCCTGAAGCCAAGTCTTCCAGTGCTGAGGTCACTGCCATCAGGAACAGACGTTTCTCCAACTTGGGTAGACCTCTATCAAAGGTGTTTGAGAAATTGAAGATGCAAGGACTCCTGAAACCCTTGGAACCTAAACCACTCCCCAGCCCTGTGCCGCACTACCTTGACTTGAACTTATTCTGTTTTTTCACCAGCAAAAAGGTCACGAAACTGACAACTGCCCCCGCCTTAGGCATGAGATCCAAGACCTGATTGACACCCACAAAATACCTGACCCAGAAAGAGAGCAACCCAGCACACACAGAATCCTCTACCAAATTACCACTCCGTCCCACCACCATGATCAACTTTGGCTTGCCTGAAACCTTTGTCCTCCAAACTCTCAACCACCAAGCTTCTCACATGGGGATAAGGGATAATAACAATGAAGAACCAGAGGCTGAGGAAGAAGGCACTGCTGTTTCTCCAAGTTTATCTTGCATTTTTAATAAAGACATTGATTTTGTTTGCTTGTTCGAACCTTTTCTCAACAATAATAAAGAAGTTCATTTCGCTTACTTGCCTGAATCTCCACTTCTCAACTTGCAACATGAGTGCATGTGACATAAGCATTCAATCTTGGTACTATGATACTCATAACGTAGGGAATCCTCAGAAGAAGCAAGCAGAAAAGATAAGTTGGCCATCCAGAAATTGGGAAATGAAGACAGTGAGACTGTTAGACTTGGAAAGGAAATGAGTTCACAGAACCAATTAGTGTAGACAGATTGAAGCAGTACTTTGCCTAAGGAAAGAAGACCGGGCTGTCACTAAGGGAATTGACCGAAGACCTAACCCAACGGGATAGGAAACTCATGCATACATGCATACACGTAACATTTTGCATCCTTTTGTGTTTGTTTTGTTTTATATTAACAGGTTTCGAAGAAAAAAAAGAAAGCAAGCAAAGGCAAACTAGTCAGAAACAGCAACAGTACAATTTCAGGAATGAATCTAGGGAATGAATCTCTCAGAATTTGGAACGAATCCAGGGAATGAATCTCTCAGAATTTGGAACGAATCCAGGGAATGAATCTCTCAGAATTTGGAATGAATCCAGGGAATGAATCTCTCAGAATTTGGAACGAATCCAGGAATGAATCTCTCAGAATTTGGAATGAATCCAGGGAATGAATCTCTAAGAATTTGAACGAATCCAGGGAATGAATCTCTCAGAATTTGGAATGAATCCAGGAATGAATCTCTCAGAATTTGGAATGAATCCAGGAATGAATCTCTCAGAATTTGGAACGAATCCAAGGAATGAATCTCTCAGAGTTTTGGAATGAATCCAGAATGAATCCGGGAATGGATCCCAGGGTCGAGGCCCACGTCAGCAGATTTTGGAAGGAATCCGGGAATGAATCCAGGGCCGAGGCCCACATCAGTAGAGTTTTGGAATGAATCCCAGGGCCGAGGCCCACATTATCAGAATTTTGGAATGAATCCTAGGGTCGGGGCCCACATCATCAGTTTTTTTTGGAATGAATCCTAGCCCGCACCGTCAGAATTTTGGAATGAATCCAGGAATGAATCTTAGGGTGAGGCCCATGCTAGCTTGGGGGCGAGGCCCCACATCATTTCAGCTTGGGGGCAAGGCCCATATCATGTCGACTTGGGGGCGAGGCCCATATCAGCTTGAGGGCGAGGCCCCCGTTGTCAGTTGTAGTTCCAGGTCGAGGTGCCCAGGGTCGAGGTACCCACTACATCATCAGTTCGAGGGCGAGGTCCCTATGGTCAGCGGTGTTGGGTCAAGGTGCCCAGGGTCCAGGTGCCCCCGTTGTCAGTTGTAGTTCCGGGTCGAGGCGCCCAGTGTCGAGGTGCCCACTACATCATCAGTTCGAGGGCGAGGTCCCTATTGTGGGCGGTATTGGGTCGAGGTGACCCCGTTATCGGTTGCAGTTATCGGGATGCATCCCAGGATCGAGGTCCACTGCAGCACCAACTCAACTCGAAGCAGCAGCCGAGCCAGGTAAGTGAAAATGCATTGCATAACTTTGATAGGATTGTTCAAAGTCACACACTGCACAAGTCCCATCAAAGTGGGGGTGACTGTAGGCATTGCATTTTCACATGTGAAACCCGATGATGAGTCTCAGTTGGAGGCACTACCTTTTTAGCTAAGGATATTGCGGAAACGGAGGTCGGAAGGGGAAATTCAGAATGAGTACGTCATCAGATTCATTTCGCAAGTTCACTATTTTCGTTAGTGCTGCGTTCGTTACTTCGTTCGAACGTCAAATAGATTGCGGGCGTTCGTGTAGCGTTCGAATGGGCGTTCGAACGGCGTCGGTGTTTCTGGTTTTGCTGCTAGCCTCGCACCCCAGCCCAATTAGCCCCCCAAAGCCCATAAAACACATCCCAATTAATAAAACACATTTAAAACACATGGGAAATTAAATTAAATATTACATTAAATATTAAGGTAAATATTAATAATGTATTTGAATTAAATAAAATATTTAAACCGTTTACCAATTATAAAACATAATATAATTATACCTAATTAAGATAAATCAAATATATTAACTTCCTAACTAAACAAATCACATACTAAATTAAAAAGATGTCATGCCTAATTAAAATCAATTATAACAAATTAAAGATATTGTATTCCTAATCTAAACCAATTTGTCCCCCCTCAATCTTTGACTTTCCTTGCTCAACACAAAATCAAATCCCTTCCTTGTGAGACAAGGTGAAGCCCTAGCCATTCTCTATATAACAACCCCTAACCAAGACATGCACTGGGCTAGCTCATAGACAAGACTTACACGAAAATCACAACACCAAGAACCCTAGCCACTCACGGCAATAGCAAGAAGCACAAAAAAAAAACTCTTCTCTTCATCTCTCCTTCTTGGCCGAGAATACCACTACCCTTCATCCCCTCCATTGCCGAATTTTAACAGCCATTACAACCACCAATACAACTCCCACACATCACCGAAAATACACCTCCAAAACAGCAGCAAATCCTCTTAAAAAACCATTCCATAAACCTCAAAACAGTAACATAAAAACTGCATTCATAATCCTTAAAATAATCACACAAGACTACACTAAAAACCCACAAAAAACACTCGGAACAGTCCGTTGAAAGAAACGTCAAAACAAGTGACCTGAACAGTGAGCAGCAAAACAGAGGCCGAACAGCAGCAGAACGGAGACCGAACAGCAAGCAAAACAGCAAAACGGTGAGCTAGGATGCTAAACCAGTGAACCAGAGAAGTTGAGAAGCCTTACCCTTCCGACGTCCGTGAAACGCAAGCCTGAAAGTTGGCAAAAAGGTTAGACCTGAGGGTATTTTCAACACTCGTTTTTTGTTTTATTTGTATTATTTATTGAGTATTGCTTGCATGATTGTTATGTTGAAATGCATGTTGTGGCCCTTGAGTATAAAATATGCATGAATCATGAGATGTTGTATGTTGTGGCTTTGGAATAAAATGAGAGATGTGTCAACTCTCGCGGTATATCGGATTGAAACCCGGACATAAATTTCATAGCCGATTCCGAATGGACGGTAGTATGATCTGTACTCTGGATACAACTCCACGTACCACTTGAGTAAACGGCACCCTCTTTTGTTTTGTGATGCTTTGGTTTATTTATTTTTCGTCACTTGAATTCTGCATGTTGCTTATTTATGCATGATTCAATCGAGCACATGGGCTTAGTAAGTGCGATGAAAGGTCCCCTATTTGGAGGGGTTAAAACCCTTTACCACGATACTTTTCCGCGCCGGTTGACGTGTGTTCCGTTGAATACAAGATACGTTCAATCGGGCATACTAAGTTTGATAGTATTGTTTTTAAATTTTTTGTATGCATGATTGAATCGAGCGCATGGGCTTAGTAAGTGCAATGAAAGATCCCCTATGGGGAGGGGTTAAAGCCCTTTACCACAATGCTTTGCCACGCCGGTTGATGTGTGTTCGGTTGAATGCAAGATACGTTCAATCGGGCATACTAAGTTTGATATTATTGTTTTTAATTCTTTGTATGCATGATTCAATCCAGCGCATGGGCTTAGTAAGTGTAATGAAAGATCCCAAATGGGGAGGGGTTAAAGCCCTTTACGACGATGCTCTACCGCGCCGGTTGATGTGTGTTTGGTTGAATGCAAGATACGTTCAATCGGATATACTGAGCTTGACATTATTGTCTTTATTCTTTGTGTTGCATGCATCAGGCCTGGTTCCGTTCGAACGCATTCTCGAACGCTACACGAATGCGAACCTTCTGTTTACCGTTCGAACGTGTTCTCGAACGCTACGCGAACGCGCACGCACTTTCTTAGTTTCATCATGCATCAGGTCTAGTTCCGTTCGAACGCGTTCTCGAACGCCATACGAACGCGAACCTTCTGTTTACCGTTCAAACGCATTTACAAATGCTACGCGAACGCGGACGCACTTTCTTAGTTTCATCATGCATCAGGTCTGGTTCCGTTCGAACACGTTCTCGAATGCTATACGAACGCGAACCTTCTGTTTACCATTCGAACGCGTTATCAAACGCTACGCGAACATGCACGCATCTTTTTAGTGTTTCATGCATCAGGTCAGGCTCCGTTCGAACGCGTTCTCGAACGCTACACGAACGCGCGCCCACTGAACTGAGTTATTTTCATCAGATTTCGTACCTAGTTGTCCCTAGTAGCTATTCCTTCGTATGATACTTGATTGTTTCTATACATTATGCAAGACTGTGTAGGTGCCTTTCATCTGTATTCCCCACATGTATGAGTATAATGTGTTTATTAACTTGTATGCTTGCCGTGTGTTAATCTTTATCTATGCAAATTGAGACATAGATTACATACTAATAGGCTGTATGCAAATTCAGATATGTGTTACATGTAAATTTAGATGAACTTGTTGATGTTTGCATGTGAATTTAGAAGCATGATACTCTTGGAAATAAGTGTTACTTAAACTTGATTAAATTATTACATAAATCCTTTCATTACAAGTGACATAAGTAAGGGACCATTTCGAACCCAACGGTTTGAGGTCTTCCCTTGCGAGGAGTGAGTGTGGCCTTAAATCTCATTTTCCTGGTTCACACCAGGTGGCGAGTCCATTATTCTCCGGTTTAGTCCCCGTGGCTACTCCGTACTCCCAACCAGGCCGCGAGCCTGGAACAGCATTCGCCGCCCAGTTTCTGTGTCCCACAGGAATGATGCATGTTGTGGCCCTTGAATAGATAGAAAATGTATTTATTGTGAAATGATGCATGTTGTGGCCTTTGAATAAAATGGAAAATATGTCGCCTCTTGTGGTGTATTGGATGGAAACCCAGACATAAATTCCGTAACCGAATCCGAATGGACGGTAGTGCGGTCTGTACTTGGGATACAACTCCACGTACCACTTGAGCAAACAACACATATTTCGATTTATTTTGTCTTATTTGTTTATTATCCGTTATTTGATTTCTGCGTGTTATTTGGTTGTGTAATGATGAGATAAAACGCATGGGCTTAGTAAGTTGGATTAAAGGTCCTCCATTTCGGGGGGTTAAAATCCTTTTCCACGATGCTTCACCGCGCCAGATGACGTATATTTGGTTGAATGTAAGATGTGTTCAATCGGGTATACAAAGTCCGATATTGTTGTCTTTATTTTTATATGCTTTATGTTATTAGCTCATGGGCTTAGTAAGTTGGATTAAAGGTCCTCCATTTCGAGGGGTTAAAATCCTTTACCATGATGCTTCGCCGCGCCGGATGACGTATATTCGGTTGAATGTAAGATGTGTTCAATCGGGTATACAAAGTCCGATATTGTTGTCTTAATTTTTTATATGCATTATGTTATTAGCCCATGTGCTTAGTAAGTTGGATTAAAGGTCCTCTATGTCGAGGGGTTAAAATCCTTTACCACGATGCTTTGCCGTGCCTTTTAGCCCGTTATTGTTTATTAGGTGTCATCTATTCATCCGTTCACGTATGTGTCATGTTGTTTACTGCATTTTGGAGGTCACTGCTGTAACCCCGTTCGAACGCGTTTCAGAACGCCGTACGAACGCATGTTTTCTGTCTCAGTTCGTTCTAACGCGTTTACGAACGCTACTAGAACGCGAACCTTCTGTTTACCATTCGAACGTGGCTACGAACGCCGCACGAACGCCGCACGGTAAACAGGCCCTCTTCCATCACATATCATGCATGGTTACTCATTTTGTCATTTACCTTTTTGATTGTTCATGTTCTCGCAGTTAGTCATTTATTGTGTCTACAAGATCACATGTTCGTTTCCATGATGCATGTTTACACGATAGTTATCTACTTATGCTTCCGCATTCATCCATTCAACATGTTCATGAAGTTATATGCTTGCCGTTATTCCGATTTGCTTTCATGCGTGATTGTACAATTATTATCTACTGGCTTGCCTATGATCAAATGTATGCTTATGACATTGTATGCTTGCCGTATTTCAATTCATCTTTATGCATGCAAATTGGGACATATATTATATGCAAATAGGTTGTATGCAAATTCGGACATAGATTATATGCAAATATGTTATATGTAAATTTTGACATAGGTTTTATGCAAACTTAGATATGAGCCTTGTACTTATGCATGCGAACTTAGGAGTAAATTATCCTTGGAAATAAATGTTGCGTAGGCTTGGTTAAATTATTGCACAAATCATTTCATTACAAGTGGCATAAGTAAGGGACCATTCCGAACCCAAAGGTTTGAGGTCTTCCCTTGCGAGGGGTGAGTGCGGCCTTAAATCTTCGTCCCGATTCACACCGGGTGGCAACTCCATTATTCTCCGATTTAGTTCCCCACGGGCTACTCCGTACTCCCAACTAGGCCGCGAGCCTAGAATAGCATGCGTCGCCCAGTTTTTGTGTCCCACAGTTTGGCGACTCCACTGGGGATAGAGAATTGGCCCCGAAATAATTTCTGGAAGTGATTATGATTTGTGCTTTGATTAACCGAGTTTACCGTGGGTTGAAAGGGGTTTAATCAAAGACATTTTTTTGAGCTAGGTAATGGTTTGGTGTCTTCCTTTATTCACTACCTTTCTATAAGGAAAATCTGTGAAGGCACTTAGATAATCACTTACTTGTAGCCTATTGTGATGGACTAATTTGGAGGACTCGTTGTTTATTCCTGTCAACAAGCGATAAGAGCCTAAGAGGCTTGGGTTTTTAAGAGAGTTCGCTCCGCCTTCCCTCTGGGTAATCTACAACGGGAAATCCATTTGACAGTCAGTCACACACCATAACTCGTTGGCACGTACCGTAAGGTATAAAAAAGGTGCGCTCACTTGGTCGCTCGAACCCTTCAGTGGGGAGACCTAGTTGTGGGCAATCCTTCGCCAGCGAGAGTCTTTATCTACACTCCCGCAAACCCACACGTAGACCGGAGTTGTATGGCCTATAAAAACTATTTCCTTATGCTTGTGGACCATCCTCATTTGGATGCAGTTGGACTTCTTTTCAGAAATGTGAACTTGTTGGCCATTTAAACTGGGACGAGTTCGTATCCTATGACAATTGGGCCAAAAGCTTCTGAAATGTTGATGGGCCACTCTGTAGAAATTATTTCTATATGCTTGAGTTTGGGAACATTGTCGTTTGAATCCATTCGGACCTTTTGTCATGAGGTATGGGCTTGTTGGGCCATTTAAACTAGGACAAGAACGTATCTTATGATGATTGGGCCAAAAGCTTCTAAAACGTCAATGGGCCATTATATGTTTGTGTTTAGGAGCATTATCATTTGGATACGATTGGACTTCTTACCATGAGATGTGAGCTTGTTGGGCCATTTAAACTGGGACGAGTTCACTCCTATGATAGTTAGCCCAAAAGCTTCTAAAATGATGATGGGCCGATTTGCGTGAAAATTTTAATGAGTTGATATATTCCTTGTATCGCATGCATCTCATTCATATCTCATGCATACATATATCCTGTTAACACCCTCTATGTCCATAAAAGACATTATAGATTCCTGTTGGGTTAGGAAAGAGGGAAGACTCACTAAAAGACCGGTAACAGATATGAGTACAACCGATAACGAGGTATCCCGGATAGATCAGTTGGAAAACAGTTTCGCCAAAATTACTGAACAGTTGCAAGCCTTGACTACTGCTGTGGCTGGTATGGCTGTACCCCGTGTTGGGGGAAATTCTGAGAATGTGATGCTTGAGCAGCCTCCGAATGGGTTGGGGGATGATATCCCCACTTTTGATGATGACATGGCAGAATATGCGACAGAAAGAATGATTGGGTCTCAGGCAGAATTTCAGAAGCTTCGGGATCATGTTGAAACAGTTACCAGCAAAATGAGGGGTAAACATGAAGAGTTGTTAGATTTTGAGGCAATAAATTTCGAAGAACAGTTGCCAGCTCAGTTCAAGATGCCTGATATGGCCATGTTCAATGGGAATGGGGACCCGGGGGTCCATCTTCGACAATATGTTTCAGTTATGAGTTCAGTGGGCTTGTCACAGCGCCAGGTGTAGAAAATGTTTGGGATGTCACTTTAGGGGGCACCGGTAGTTTGGTATCACATCCTTGAGAAAAATGTTAAGGAAGATTGGAGGGAACTAGCAGACGCCTTCCTGAAATAGTATGTTACAGACTTGGAGATTGATTTGTCACTCCGTGATTTGGAGACAACCAAAGCAAAACCGAAGAAAATTTCAAGGAGTATGTAGACCGCTGAAGAAGCCAGCTTCTGAAAATACAGACTCGGCCTCTTAGAAGGACCATATTAAAATGATCATTAAGGGCACCAAGCCCTCGATTTATGGCAAGCTGAGGAGGATGACCTCCATGATTGGTAACTTTCGACTTTGAGGGAGACTGTCATAGATATTGAAGAAGAAGAAGCTGAGAACAGAAAGTTCTATGGCCAGAATATGAGGACTTTTGGGGGGAATTTTGAGAGCAAGCCCGCTGCTGCCGAAGTCGCTGCAATCAGAAACAGGCAATTCTCCAACCTTGGTAGACCTTTGTCGAAGGTGTTTGAAAAGTTACAGGGACAAGGATTCTTGAAACCCTTAGAAGGCAAACCACTTCCATACCCCACACTGCCGCACATAAATGTGAACCTTTATTGTCACTTCCACCAGCTACATGGCCAAGACACCGACAACTGCACCCGCTACAGACATGAATTCAAGATCTCATAGATTCCCATAAAATACCCGACCCAGAAAAGAACAACCCAACACACACATAAACCCTCTACCAAACTACCACTCCGTTCCACCGCCCACCTACATGGTCAACTCTGGATTGCTGAAACGTTTGTCCTCCAAACCCTCAACCACCAAGCTCCTTACATGGATGACAGTGAAGAACCATAGGCCGTGGAAGAAGGCAATGCTGCGGATGATGGAGCTATTCCTCCTAGTCTATTTGATCCATCATTTTTAAATAAGGACATTGATTTTGTTTACTTGTTCGAACTTTTTTCTCAACGATAATAAAGACGTTCATTTCGTTTACTTGCCTAAGCCTCTTCCTGCAACATGAGTATATATTGACAAAAGCATTCAACTCTGATACCATGATATTCAGCGGCACTCAGAACAGAGGGAATCTTGGAAGAAGCAAGCAGAAAAGAAAAAGATAAGATAGCCATTCAGAAATTGGGAAATGGGGTAGTGAGACTATCAGATTTAGAAGGGGATGAGTTCACCAAGTCGATCAACGTAGACAGATTAAAGCAGTACTTTGCCTGAAGAGAGAAAACCGAGCCGTCACCAAGAGAAGACCTAACCCAACGGAATAAGAAATTCATTCATGCATGCATGCATACACGTGACGTATTTGCATTCCTTTTTACGTTTGTTCTGTTTTGTAATCACAGGTTTCAAAGAAGAAAAAGAGAAAGCGTCAAACGTAAGCCAACCAGAAGCAGCAACAGTACATTGTCAGCAGTTTTCAGGAATGAATCACAGGGGGCGAGGCCCACACCCGTATCAGTTTTTGGGCGAGCCCACATCAATATCAGTTTGGGAGCGAGGCCCAAATCGGTATCAGTTTGGGGGCGAGGCCCACATCAGCATCAGTATGTGGGCCGAGGCCCACATCAGTATCAGTTTGGGGATGATTCCCAGGGCCGTGGCCCACATCGGTATTAGTTTGGGGGCGAGGCCCATATCAGCATCAATATGTGGGCCGAGGCCCACATCAGTATCAGTTTGGGGATGAGTCCCAGGGCCGAGCCCACATCAGTATCAGTTTGGGGATGAGTCCCAGGCAAAAGGCTTGATGGTCAAAGGACTTGAGGACAAGGCTTTCTGGTAGGCCAGAGTTTATCATATAGGTCGGTGGGGGGACATAGTGGTAATTTGGTATGGGATTTTGGTGTGTGTTGGGGCGTTCTGTTTCAGGGTCAGGTATCTTTTTGGAGTCTATAAGGTCTTGGATTTCATGGTGGAGGCGGGCAGAATTATCAGTGTCGTGGCCTTTCTGTTGGTGGAAGTGACAGTATTGGCTCAGATTGAGATGTGGTGGTGGAGGGTTGGGAAGTGGTTTGGTCTCCAGGGGTTTCAGAAGTACTTGTCTTTTTAATTTCTCCAGCACCTTAGACAAGGGCCTCCCTAAGTTGGAGAATCTCCGATTCCGGATGGCAGCAATCTCCACAGAAACAGGTTTGGTACCTGATTTCCCCCCATGTCCCCCATAGCTCCTACTTAGGCCATAAAACTTCATGTTCTCTGGCTTTCTTCTTCAATATCCATGACAGTTTCTATTAACTGTCAAAAATCAGCAATCATGGAGGTCATCCTCCTCAGCTTGCCATAAATCGAGGGCTTGGTGCCCTTGATGATCATTTTAATCTGGTCCTTCTCAGAGGGCCGAGTCTGCATTTTCAGAAGCTGGCTTCTCCAGCGGTCTACATACTCCTTGAAGCTTTCTCCGGCTTCTGCTTAGTGTTCTCAAAATCACGGAGTGACAAATCAATTTCCAAATCTGTAACATATTGCTTCAGAAAAGCATCAGCCAGTTCCCTCCAATCTTCCCTAATATTCTTTTCAAGGCTATGATACCAAACTACTGGTGCTCCCTCAAGTGACATCCCAAACATTTTCTACAATTGACGCATGGATAAACCCACTGAACTCATAACTGAAACATACTGACGGAGATGGACCATCGGATCCCCATTCCCGTTGAACTTAGCCATATCTGGCATCTTGAACTGAGCTGGCAACTGTTCTTCGAAAGTCATTGCCTCATAATCTAACAACTCTTCATTTTACCCCTCATTTTGAGGGTAACTGTTTCAACTTGATCCCGAAGCTTCTGAAATTCTGCCTGAGACCCAATTACTCTGCCTGTTGTATACTCTGCCATGTCGTCATCAAAAGCGGGGATATCATCCCTCAACCCATTCGGAGGCTCCTCGCGCCTCACATTCTCAGAACTTCCCCCAGCACGGGGTACAACACATACCAACCATAGCAGTAGTCAAGGCTTGCAACTGTTCAGTAATTTTGGCTTGACCGTTTTCCAACTGATCTATCCGGGATACCTCTTTATCGGATGTACTCATATCTGTTACCAGTCTTTTAGTGAGTCTTCCATCTTCCCTAACCCAACGGGAATCTATGATGTCTTTTATAGACATAGAGGGTGTTAACATGATATATGTATGCATGAGATGAATGAGATGCATGCGATACAAGGAATATATCAACTCATTAAATTTTTCACATAAATCGGCCCATCATCATTTTAGAAGCTTTTGGGCTAACTGTCACAGGAGTGAACTCGTCCAGTTTTAAATGGCCCAACAAGTTCACATCTCATGGCAAGAAGTCCAACCGTATGCAAATGATAATGTTCCTAAACACAAACATATAAAGGCCCATTGGCGTTTTAGAAGCTTTTGGCCCAATCATCATAAGATACATTCTTGTCCCAGTTTAAATGGCCCAATAAGCCCATACCTCATGACAAAAGGTCTGAATGGATCCAAACGACAATGTTCCCAAACACAAACATACAGAAATAATTTCTACGGAGTGGCCCATCAACATTTCAGAAGCTTTTGGCCCAATTGTCATAGGATACGAACTCATCCCAGTTTAAATGGCCCAACAAGTTCGCATTTCTGACAAGAAGTCTGACTGTATCCGAATGAGGATGGTCCACAAGCACAAGGAAATAGTTGCTATAGGCCATACAACTCCGGTCTACATGTGGGTTTGTGGGAGTGTAGACAAAGACTCTCGCTGGCGAAGGATTGCCCACAACTAGGTCTCCCCACTCAAGGGTTCGAGTGACCAAGTGAGCACACCTTTTTTATATACCTTACAGTACGTGCCAAAGAGTTATGGTGTGTGACTGACTGTCAAATGGATTTCTCGTTGTAGATTCCCCAGAGGGAGGGCGGAGCGAACTCTCTTAAAAACCCATGCCTCTTAGGCTCTTATCGCTTGGTGACATGAATAAATAACGAGTCCTACAAATTAGTCTATCACAATAGGCTACAAGTAAATGATTATCTAGGTGCCTTCATAGTTTTTCCTTATAGAAAGGTAGTGATTGAAGGAAGACACCAAACCATTACCCACCCTTAAAAAGTGCATTTGATTAAACCCTTTTTAACCCATAGTAGACACGGTTAATTAAAGCACAAATCCAAACATTACAAGACATTATTTCGGGGCCAATTCTCTATCCCCAGTGGAGTCGCCAGACTATGGGACACAGAAACTGGGCGACGCATGTTGTTCCGGGCTCGCGGCCTAGTTAGGAGTACGGAGTAGCCCGCGAGGGACTAAACCAGAGAATAATGGAGTCGTCACCCGGTGTGAACCGGGAAAATGATTTAAGGCCGCACTCACCCTTCGCAAGGGAATACCTCAAGCCATTGGGTTCGGAATGGTCCTTTACTTATGCCACTTGTAATGAAATGATTTGTGCATTAATTTAATTGAATCTACGCAACATATTTCCAAGAGTATTCTACTTTTAAATTCACATACATGAAGGTAATCATCATAACGAAAAACATATAATATTTTCACAAGCATATTATATTTGATCATAGGCATGCCAGTATATAATAATTGTACAATCACGCATGAAAGCAAATCAGAATAACGGCAAGCATATAACTTCATGAACATGTTTAATGGATGAATGCAGAAGCATAAGTAGATAACTACCGTGTAAACATGCATCATGGAAACGAACATGTGATCTTGTGAACACAATAAATGACTAACTGCGAGAACATGAACAATCAAAAAGGTAAATGACAAAATGAGTAACCATGCATGAGATGTGATGGAAGAGGGCCTGTTTACCATGGGCGTTCGTGCGGCGTTCGTAGCCGCGTTCGAATGGTAAACAGAAGGTTCCCGTTCGAGTAGCGTTCGTAAACGCGTTCGAACGAATTGAGACAGAAAACATGCGTTCTTGCGGCGTTCTGAAATGCATTCGAACGGGGTTATAGAAGTGACCTCCAAAATGCAGTAAATAACATGACACATACGTGAACTGATGAATAGATGACACCTAATAACAATAACGGGCTAAAAGGCACGGCAAAGCATCGTGGTAAAGGATTTTTATCCCTTGACATAGAGGACCTTTAATCCAACTTACTAAGCCCATGCGCTAATAACATAATGCATATAAAAAATAAAGACAACAATATCAGACTTTGTATACCCGATTGAACACATCTTACATTCAACCGAATATACGTCATCCGGCACGGCGAAGCATCGTGGTAAAGGATTTTAACCCCTCGAAATGGAGGACCTTTAATCCAACTTACTAAGCCTATACGCTAATAACATAATGCATATAAAAAATAAATACAACAATATCAGACTTTGTATACCCGATTGAACACATCTTACATTCAACCGAATATACGTCATCCGGCGCGGCGAAGCATCATGGTAAAGGATTTTAACCCCTCGAAATGGAGGACCTTTAATCCAACTTACTAAGCCCATGCGCTAATAACATAATGCATATAAAAATAAAGACAACAATATCGGACTTCATATACCCGATTGAACACATCTTATATTCAACCAAATATACATCATCCGGCGCGGTGAAGTGTCGTGGTAAAGGATTTTAACCCCTCGAAATGGAGGACCTTTAATCCAACTTACTAAGCCCATGCGCTAATAACATAATGCATATAAAAAATAAATACAAAAATTTCGGACTTCGTATACCCGATTGAACACATCTTACATTCAACCGAATATACATCATCCGACGCGGCAAAACATCGTGGTAAAGGATTTTAACCTCTCGAAATGGAGGACCTTTAATCCGACTTACTAAGCCCATACGCATCACATTATTACATAAACAAATAACATGCAGAAATTAAATAACGATAATAAATAAATCAAGATAACATGAAATAAAATATGTGCCGTATACTCAAGTGGTACGTGGAGTTGTATCCCGAGTACAGATCATACAACCGTCCATTCGGAATCGGCTATGAAATTTATGTCCTAGTTTCCATCCTATATACCACAAGAGGTGACACATTTTTCGTTTTATTCAAGGGCCACAACATACACCATTTCATAATACATGCATTTTTTATCTATTCAAGGGCCACAACATGCAACACTCCATAATAATCATGTAAATAAGATTCAATAAACAGTAAAAATACGAATAAAAATGGATGTGAAAATTGCCCTCATGTCTAACCTTTTTGTCGACTCTCGGATTCACGTTTCACGGTGATCGGAAGGGTTAAAGCTCCGCAACTTTTCTGGTTCACTGGTTTGCGTCTTTCCTCGCTGTTTCACTGCTCAAGCTACTGTTTTGACTCTGTTTTGCTGCTGTTTTACTGCTGTTCTACTGCTGTATTTTGGTCACTGTTTTTGGTGTTTTAGGCTACTGTTTTTGCGGTTAAAGGGCTGCTGTTTGTTGGCATTTTTTGCTGCTGTAATTTTCGGTAATCTAAGGTGTTTAGGGGCTGTAATTTTCGGTAATCTAAGGTGTTTAGGGGCTGTGATTTTTCGATTATGGAGGGAAAAGAAGGAGAGAAAATTATTTGTTGCTTCTTGAGTGTATTAGGCGTGAATGGAGAGGCTTTTTTCTTTTCTGTATTTGCGTGAGAGTCAGGAGGGTTCAAGGGTTGGAATAGCTTAGTTTTTATAGGCAAAGGGGATGGGTGAATCCTTGCTTGACAAGGAAGGGATTTTTGCATTAAAGAAGGATTTGATTTAGTGTTAAACAAGGAAAACCAAAGATTGATTGGAGACAAGATTATGCTTAATTAGGAAGTTCATATATTTAATTTGTTTTGTTTAGGCATGATATTTGTTTAGTTAGGAATATAATTTTTAGATTTTATTTAATTTCACCATGTGTTAAATATGTGTTTTATTAATTTGGATATGTTTTATGGGCTTTGTTGGGCTAATTGGGCTTGGGTGTGAGGCTAGCAGCAAAACCAGATGTACCGACACCGTTCGAACGCCAATTCGAACGCTACATGAACGCCCAAAATCTGCTTGACGTTCGAACGTGTTAACGAACGCAGCACGAACAAAAGAAGTGAACATGTGAATTGAATCTTTTGACATACTTATTCTGAATTCCCCCTTCTGACGTCCGTTTCCTACGACTTCCGTGACTTAAAAGGTAGTGTCTCCAAATGAGACTCATTATAGGGATTTACATGAAAAAATGCATTGCCTACAGGAATGATATCGGGATGATGGAGGGCGTTAATGTTAGGGTTGGTGCTCGGAGTGTCAATCCGAATCGTATTTATGTCCGATTCATAAATACGAGCAATTGAATTTTCCATAATATTACTAATTTAACGGTAGCACTCTTGTCTTTTATACGCTTTTTTGTTCTAATTACGATTGTATATCTGATTACGATTAGATCGAAACTGAATCTGGTTCAGTGATAAGTGTATATT
>SKCR01004022.1:0-26318 GCA_019454045.1 Zanthoxylum bungeanum | reverse complement strand
CTGTTTTTGCTTGTTGTTTCATTATTTCTGCTTTCAGTTTCACGGTTTCTGCTCATTGTTTTCTCGGTTTCTGTTCACTATTTTCTGGTTGTTTTTCGGTGGTTCTGGTTTGTTGTTTCTTGTTGTTTTTTTCGACTGCTGTTTTGGTTATTTTTTGCTACTATTTTGGTTATTTTTTGCTGCTGTTTTGGTTATTTTTTTGCTGCTGTTTTGGTTGTTTTTTGGCTGTTGTTTTGGTTATTTTTTGGCTGCTGTTATAGTTGTTTTTTTGGGCTGCTGTTTTGGTTGTTTTTCTGGCTGTTATTTTGGTTGTTTTGGTTTCAATTTTTGGTTGCTTTTGTCTCGATTTTTGGTTGTTTCTTTTCTGGTTTAGTGGCTGTTTTTTGGTGGTTTTTGGCACTGTTTTTGGGTTGTTTTTGGGTGATTGGTTGGTTGATTTTCGGTGGTTGGCTGGCTATTTTCTATTATTTAGTTTTCTTGTTGATTCTCGATTTTTTTGGTTGTTTTTCTACTGGTTTTTGGTGATGGCTTATGGTTTTTTGTTTGTTGTGTTTCAGTGATTGCTTGAAGAAGAAGAAGAAGAAGAATAGAAGAGCTCTTAGGGTTTTCAAGGTCAAGTTGTCGTCCAAGCTCCTTTTTGTTGGTGATTTGGTCCCTTTTTCATAATGTCTTGAAGGGATCTCCAAATAGGGAAATAAATCATGTAAATTTGGGAAATTTATTTTGGGAAAAAACATTATAAATTTGGTGAGGATGGGATCCCCAAATCTTGTTAAATCGGTAAGGATGAGATTTCAAATCTTGTTAAATTGGAAAGTGTTGATGAGGGGATTTGAGCATGTGGATTGCATGGGGTTTGGGGCATGGATTGCATGGTTCGCGTGGGTTGCATGGGTTTTGGGCCGAGACTGGGATGTATTGTCAGAGGGTGGATGAGTTGAAGGGCCGATTGCATGGGGTTTTGGGCTTGTCCGAGGCTAAGATTTGAAACAGAAACTGATTGGGCGAATCCGAGCCTGGCTAGTGAGTCTGAATCCAATGAGGTGCTAATTTTGGAGGTTTTCCTTCCTTACGGCATTCGTTTTTTTCGCAACTTCCGTAACTTTTCAGGTAGTGCCTCCATATGAGGCTCATCATCGGGCTCATGCAAAAAATACAGTGCCTACAACCATTATAAAGTATGAAATGAAAAATGTAGTTATTTTGTTAATAAATAATAAAATATACAATTTGGATTGGCTCTCCAAGCACCAACTCCATCAACATCAACATTTGAGAAGTTTGTACATAGCATTGGCATGCGCCGACTTAGCAAATTATCCTGATGATATCTTTTGAGGGGGAGCATTTCATTAGAAGAGCATTTCATCAGGGAGAGCATAATCATTGACATCAAGAAATACCGTTGGATAAAAACGCATTGTACTTTTTTCCTTTGACCAGGTTTTTGTCCCAATGGGTTTTACTGGCAAGATTTTAATGAGGCAATATTAGGTCAATTATTGTAAAATTAAAGTGATGGGTCCCAAATGGGAGTGTTGTAAATTAGATGGTCACTTACACTTTATTTTATATTTTAGTTTATCACACATTGCTTAGGGATAATGATCTTAACTTAAACTCTCTTTATAAATAGATAGCAAATTTTGTATAATTTAATTATTCTAAAATCAATAAGAAAAACGTGCAGCTTTCAAGGTATTTTCTCTTCTTCTTTTTCCTTTATTTTTATAATAATTATTATATTTTAAAAAATTATTATTTAAAAAAAATGTTGTTGCCATTCCTAATCCAAACTTTAAGAAATTGATTATATTAATAAATTTTATTTTTTATACTTTTGTATACTAAATTTTAACAATAATCTTATACAATTTTGATTTTATATAATAATAATAATATAATAATAATAATAATAATAATAATAATAATAATAATAATAATAATAATAATAATAATAATAATAAAAACATGCAGCTCTCTCTATCCCCTAAAAAGAAAAGCAAAGCAGTTTAAGTTTTATCTTGGCCGCTGACCTTACCTTCGTGGGTGAGGTCGACGTCAGCTTTCTTCCCTCATTGCCCCTCTTAAATTCCTCTGTTTCTCTTCCATTCTTTGTCATTTTCTGCTCTTTTATCTCGTTCTCACCCTCTTTTTTCTACATGTTTCTTTTTTATTGTTGTCGTATCTTCTTTCCCTTCCCTTTTTAAGACTTCCTTATTCTCATCCTCCTGAGGAGGTCGTCATCATCATCACTATCATCAAGAATATGAAAGTCGCAACCTGGATCACACAAGCCTGATCCTGGTGCATCCCAAATAAAGTGACCATCGATCTTTACAGCATAGACCAGATAGCCATTTGTATCAAAAGATTCAACTGCGATATATTTTTTTTGCAGACCATTGGTCGGATCTGGAGAAATCATACAGGAAAATGATATCGCACTAGAATCTGGTTCAACAAAAGATGTGCAAACAGTACCATCCGTCTGTCTAGAGAATACATTAGTAGTGCTTTGGACCGGCTGAGAATTCCGGAGGAATTTTTCATAGGTGGTCAGTCATTCCAAAAGTATGAGCTTTAATAGCTCTTCCTTATGGATCTGTCGATGGATCTGCACGATTGTAGGTACCTTGTCAACAGAGGTCTGATCTGCCAAAATCATGAGGGCATCTGAAGAAGTTTCGACAGATGGTAGATCTAGGGCATGGTTCTGCAGACGATACACCAACTAGTGGTGTAAGGTATCCATCATTGATGTCTCAACTTGATCTGCACCTTGGATTTGAACTTGAATCTTCAAGGCTATTGGCATATTTAGATCCTGTAAAGACATATTAAAATTTGGGTAGAAGGTTAGCAACACACTCCCAATATGTAGAGTAGTGAGAACAATGCCAATCACTGCGTGTTGGTACTCCTTAAATCTGGAATCCAACAGAGCAAGTCTGGTTGTGACAGATAATCCTTTCCTTCCATGAAGAGTTAGGATAACTCTTACAGCATCCATATGGAGATGGGTGTACCCTTCTGATTTCCAACTGGAGACGAATTCTTTAGGAATCTCCAAGACAACATACTGATCATTCGTCGTAGATCTAAGAGCACATTGATCGAGCTTAAAAGATTGGACATATTCCTTAGAAGTAGTACGATCCACTCTTTCGTGGTGAACTATCTTTCCAATCAGATATTGAATCTGTGTTAATTGTTATTTTGATGTTTTATTTCCTCCTTTTTGCAGGTATTTTATTTTTTGCATTTGTTTATATAAGAGCTGATTAGTTGAACCGGTAGATCTACTTTGGAGATGGAGGTTATGACAGCTCGGCTGTGATGGCGCTTCTTGGATAATAATTTTCTTTTGATATATGTACTGAGTTTTGACTTATAATAGATTGTATATATGCAAAAGTAAAAGTTTTATGATTGTAATTTGTGTACTGTGTAATTCCATTTCTATTATAGGATTGTATTCCCAACTGTAGTTGAGGTGTGAAGATCAGGTTGATCCCGTAAATCCTCCAGCACGTCAATATTCTAGTATGTGTGAACTGATCCTTAGGATGGTTACGGAGGATTCGTAAGTACACATTTTATGTCGTTAGGTGATATCCTAACTAGGCTCAACTCTTAGGTTAATTTAAGAATTATATTCAAGCTAATATGGCCGAATTAATATAATACTTTATGTTGCTTAATATATTTCACTGTTAAAATAATACTAATAATAATACTAATAATAATAATAATAATAATAATCTCCTAAGGATACTCATGTAGGGTCTAGTTACTATCAAAACGTTGACCCGAAAGTCTCTTTACCAAGAAAAACAAATTGGGGCTGTTTGATTGTGAAAGCTGATATCATCTTGATGGTTCAAGGCTTAAAGTTGCCGCGATGGATCAATCATAAATATGTGGATCCTCCAATTTGCAAAAGTAGGAGCCAGACTTTTCTGTTTCAATAATTCAAGGTGATAAGAATGGGATCTTGAGGAATTATTTAGAATTTAATCATTTAAGATGCATTCTTCGAAATTTTTTTTAATGGACTGACAATAATACTAAAATTTCAGAGATGTAACAACCAAATCAAATAAAAATCTTTTTTCTATTAAGTGAAATCAATTATATGAATAATTTGATGTTATTATACTATATCAAGAATCATTATCTCATTAAATTCAGTATAGACATCTCATTGTGGTTTATCTTCACGACAATTAATGACTTATCACATACACATATACACTTAACTATATCTGTTGGACATACCTAAATCATTTTAGTCATATTTCTCTTATTTTTTTTCCCTCAATTGATGTTACATTAACATTCTTCCAAATTCCTTCATTTTCAATTATATCTCTCATAATCCACATTCACATCAATCTAAACATTCTTATCTCAACTTTTAACTCTAAAAAAAAGGAAAAATATAAAATGTGATTTATAGGTTCATTTGCTCAAAATATAGAAATATCAATATCGAAACACATATAAATTTTTTAATAAATTGATATACATTCAAGATTTTTCATTATAAAGTAATTAAAATAAGACCATAGTAAGAATGTGATCAAAATTTTTTTTTTTAAAGGGACAATATACATTATTGTTTTTTTAAAAAAAATTGGTACATGAGTACATTTATTTAAGCTCAATTAATTACCATTTTGAGCATGAAGTAATTGGTTGGGCAAGAAGGAAAAAAAGATATAAATTGGCACACTTGGATATTTGATGTGTATATTTTAAAAAATGCAATGGGCTGCGAGTGCCTTGGAGTTATTGTAAGGAACTCAATGTACATCTCAGCTAATAAATAATTATAAGTATTAAGTAGTGGTACATCTCAGCTATATTTTTCAGGTTGTGCTATAATTAATTATATGAATTAATAAAATACATATGCAATTCGATAACAGTTAGTCAGTCTCCTCAAATCAATTTCTGGCTTATGGATGGATGGATGTAAATTGGTACATCAATTCCATATTTAACCTTAAATTAAGAAGAATATGAAACTGTGTTCATGGGTTTAGATCTGGGCCTTATTTTCATATTTCATTCTCACTTTGATTGGGGTGTACTTAGAAACTTGGCCTATTTTTTTATTTTTTGACGAGCTTATAGAAAATTTGTCCTTCCTAATCTACTTAGAAACTCTGTAGGCTTATATTTTTAACTGAACTTTAATCTTCTGTTACAATTGTTTTTTTTTTTGTGTTTTTTTTTTTTTTCAATTTATGAAATCCTTGGATAATTAGATTTTGAAAGATAAGGTATATGGAAATAATAATAATTATAATTATAAGAGTAAAATGGTTATTAAACGGGATTTATTGAGAGAGAATTTAATTTTAAATTTTTTTATGGATTGATTGAGAATTGGTGGGCCGACGGCCCAAAATTCATTTTTGGATGATCTCTAAGATAATTATGAACAAACAGGCTAACTTGTTACTTGGCCCATAATAGAAAATCAAATTTGTAACACTCCAAAAATAAAGTTGTTTTTAACTGCCACGTGTGAGCACAAAGTTGTTTTATTCTATAATTATCCTTCACCAATCACAAATAATAGTGCTATTTATGATTTTGGTATAAGATTTACACCAAATTACAGATTCAAATTTTTTTTTTTTTTGGAAACGATGGAAACCCCGCCACCAAACCACCCATTCTGGGTCGCGGCGCAAGTAAAACTACCGGCTGTCCCAGGCTCTTACAATTCATCTCCAATGCATTTTTTCAAATTTTACTTTTTAAAATATTCATAAGAATATTCTGTTTAAATATTTCTCAACAATTAACATTTCACTCCTTCGCTAACATAATATTTACATTAAAATATTTTATTATTTCGTATTAATTTTTTAAGAGATGGATACTAAGTGTTCTTCTTTATTAATTATTTAATTATTTTTATTTTTAAATGTTTCTAGTGAAAAAAATGCATTATTATAAATGTGAATAAAAGGTATGTTAATATCTATTAAAAAAATTATATCAGGACTTAATAAGATCTGTCAAAGTATAAAAAAAAAATTATATTATTGTTTTTGTCCAAAGTGACACATAGTTTAACAAAGATGTTTTTAAACTACTTTTGACGTTCATTGTGTTGGTATAAGTAAATATGTTTTAATTTTTTTTTTTTTTATTTTCAACATTTTCTTAATGTTTTAATCATATTTAAACTTGTATTCCAATATGATTATATTAAGTTCATAATATAATATTATCAATTATTCGAAAAGCGAATATTCTCGAAGATCCCTTATATTATTCAGAGATTCTAAATCCTTCTCTCAAATAATTATAAAAAATACGGAGAGAATATGAAAATATAAACAAAATGTCAGATAGATATAAGGATGTACATCTCATCTCATTTCCTCCTATTGCCATCCATACTTGTTAGATAATAGCTAACTTTTTATATAATCGTTAATGTGATAATTACATGTTGCCAATTAATACATATTTTAATAGCCTCCTATGAAGGGGATCGCAAAAAAACACCTTCAATAATACATATTTTATATCACAACTTTGTAAATATATGATTATCCTATTATTAGGCTATATTGACATTACAATTAAGGGTTTGTAAAGAATACCATTAAATCATACAAATATAACATATCCCGAGGGTTTATCAAACATATATAGCTCAAAATTTTGTGACCACAGGCAAGTTTTACCCCCACAAGTAATCAGAAGGATGAGTCTCTTATATTATATTTATTTTCTCATGTTCTACGAGAGTTTTATTTTCAGTGAAAATGTGCATTATCAGTAATGAGCCATCATCTTTTTATACCCATTAATTAAAAGGATAAAAACGTGTCAATCATTCATGTAACATCTAAAATAAATGGACCTTTTTGAGACACATTACAAAATTTATATCCACAAGAAAAATATCTTTATTCAACATCAAATTAATGACCCAAAATGTGAACCACATAACATCACATTGGCCGTGGGGGGCAATATCTTGTCCACTACAGGGAAACATTTAAGACTAATATATAGTTGTATTAGCCTAGGATGTATAATGCCACACTTAAAAACTGTAAAAAAAATATATATATATATATATATTAAAAAATTAAAAAAATGTTGCCAAAGTTTCAGTAGAGAAAGAATTTTCTTCCGAAAGGGATCGAAAATTTTAGGAATCATGTACTCCAAAAGGTTAAAAAAAAAAATTAGAATAAAATTTTCTTTCATCAATAATTCTCTATAAGAAGCATGAACTTGGCTTGCGTATCACATTTTTTCTTCCATTTATAAAAAAGATTTAAAAAACAGAAAAGGGAATTTGTCAAGTTTACTGCAACTGTACTTCTAGCTATATCTCTATCTTAGAAAAAACAAAATATAATTACAACTTTCTAGCTAATAATAATTGGACCACTGCAGTACATGAATTATAAGTCAAAGAAAAAGGACTTCGAATAGCCAAAATCGAATGGTTATAATAAAATGTTGTTGTTTTTATTTATCTTAATTATTATTTTTCTGGGAAAAATAAAATGTGTGGTTTTTGATGATTGAACTTATTAGTTGTTATCAAAAAGTACAGTGATCTTGATTGCACCAACTTTAATATATCAATTCCCATAATAGATTTAAAATTTGTCCATCAACACTTCAAATCCACAAATTTTCTTTCAACATTACAGGAGTTAGATGATTTAGAAATATGAATGAAAATTTTAAGCTTTATGAATTGATTTCACGTGTAATTCACATGCATGTAGGTCACGTAACACTTTATTAACACCACCCATTTCATATCTTGATCAATGGCTCAAGTTCAATGGGGTCCACTATATGATCATCATCATCAGAATCCCAATGGTGTGATTCTGGCCTTATAAGAAGAGTATATATTTGATAATTAGGGTTTCAGTGTCTGGTGATGAAGATGAAGATGAAGATAATGTGATCCTGATCGTCCAGTGTTTTGTTGGTGATATAATCAAAATCCATCACAATGTGGGACCCTAACATGAATCTCTCTGCCTTGTCTAAACCAAAGGAAACATATATATGCTCGGTTGTTATGAAACATCTTCTTTAATTAATAGCCATTGGATTTGTCACCAGCTCCAGCTCCAGCTAATTTTTGTAAGAGTGCTTTCTGTTTATTGCTTTCAACTTGCCTTCTTTTATTTCTCCAGTCAGACCTTTGAATGAAAAACAATAATAATAAAATAATGAAGTAGATTCAAAATATTGGTACGTAGCAGGGGGCGATCCTAAAATGAGTTTTTAAAATATAAGATTATAATATATATTAATTTTTTTTTAGATATAGGGTTATGTGGGTCATCTCTAGGACCCGTTGATATGTAATTGTTAAAGAAAATTTATCCTCCCACCCCCTCTGACACATTCACCTCTCAAATTTTTCTCTCTCTAATTTCTTTTCCTATAATGACCTCTTCTTTTATTTTATTTTATTTTATTGTTTTCCTTAATTTTTATCCCTTTATTTCTTTTTCTTTAATTTACTTTTTTTCATTAATTTATTTCCTTATTTTTTAAAATTTAATTAATTCTTTTTTCCCTTAATTTTTGTCCCCTTTTATTTTTTATTATTTAATTTACTTGTATTTTATTTTATTAATTTGTTTCCTTATTTTTTAAATTTAATTATTTAATTTTACATTTTTTTATTAAATTCGTTTATTTTTTATCTTAAATAATTTTTATTTGTTCTTTCATTGATTTATTTCCTCATTTAATATTATTTATATATGTTGTTGATGGTGTTTTTAGGCACTATGTTATTTAAGCAGCACGACATGGGTAAAAAGGTAATTCCTTTCTCGGTCAAGATCATTAATGCCGACCCGACCACAACATGTAGAGACCGAGCACTTGATGATAGGTGACCGACCACTTTGGTTCGGATGACCGAGCATTATCAAATCGGTAGCAGCATTCCCGATTCAAATGACCATTATGACCGACCTCATGAAGACCGGGCATATGGCGAGACGTGCTCCAGAAGATAAGATACCCTATTCTTACGGATAAGATGACAAGTTATCCTACTTTCATGGGGTAAACTGGTGAGTCAGAGTCATAGTAGGATAAAGAAAGTAAATGTAGTTTTGATTATGAATCCTTATGGGAAAAGTGAATGGTTTTGACTAGGAATCCTTATGGGAAAATGAAATTGTTTCAACTAGGAAATTCTTGTAGGAGAAGAAATCTGATTTCTACACTATTATAAATAGGAGGGTAGAGTATGCGTAAGAGGGGGAACAAGTTGAAAGTTGAGAGTTGAGATCATAATCAAAGCTTGTAAAAAGCACAAGAGATACAAGTTTCAGCAATAAAAAGTATAGTCCTGTTTGTGTCCGTGGACGTAGGTCGGGTAAAAACCCACCGAACCACGTTAAATCTCCTTGTTTGATTGGCGCGTTATCTACCTTCTGCTAAGTTTGCTTTTGGTTTCCCCTTAACCGAACAAATTCACTATTGAGGGATGATTATCTCGGGAGTAATATTCTCATATTGCCCTGAGACCAAAATCAGCCGTCAACATATGTATTCTCTTTTTATTTATTTAATAAATCTTATATATTTTTATACGAAAATTGATCTTCCCCCTCCCCTTATCTCCTTGCTAATTTACTAAATAATCCTTATCAATATTTGTAACGACTCTTTTTTTTTTTTAATTTTTGAAAAGTTACACATTATAAAATTTATATATTTATATATATTAATTTAAAAATAATTATATACTAGTTATAACATTTTATTAATAATTAATATATTTTTGTTAATAAATAATACATATTTTTTATCTATTCATTTATTTTTTTTGATTCATTTTAATTTAATTAATACTACTTATGTATTAAAAAAATATATATAATTTAAACAATGTAAATTTTTTTATTTTTTTTGAAAAATTAAAAAAAAAAAGAATAAGAATATATGATCGTCCAGGGGATCATAAGGGGGACGATTGTTCCCCATTAAGGGGAACCGTCCCCCTTTCTTTCTTTTTTTTTTAAATCAATTATGACCAAGTGCGCCATGAGGTATTGGGTATATCACCAAGTGCGTCATGAGGAGAATTTGGAGGCAACATAGATTATAATTTATGTTTTTATATTTTTAAGTGTAACTTTTTATGTTGTTATTTGTACTATTTTTAAATAAATATTTTTCTAATATACATAAGAATATTTTTATAATACATAAGTAGTGTTAAATTAAATTATAAAATATATTTTTTGAAAAAAAATTTAAAAGAAAAAATTGAAAAAAAAAAAGAGGAAGGAAGAAGGGCGACGCGGGCGATCACCCTTCTCCTAATTTTTATTTTTTTTTATTTTCTTTTTTATTTTTTATTTTAAAAAATTAATCAAAAATATATATGTTATATATATATATATATATATATATGTATATATAAATAAATAAAAAAATTAGATATATATAGTTTATTTGAAAATTGAAAATAGAATTTTGGTGAAAGGAATAGGGTAAATAGGGAATTATAGGGGAGACAAAAAAGTCAAATGTGTAAGAGGGAGAGGGGAAGATAAGCCATCTTGTTAAATGTCTTTGGACATTAAACCCATAAACTTGAAAAATGGAATCTGAAAAGAACTATTTATATAAAATTGAATTATATATATGTTTTTTTGAATATTCGAATATGTATTAATTTGTTTGTTTTTGTTTTTGTTTAAAAAACGTCTAAAAACTAATATTTTTATCTTTGTGCATTTACAAATTTATGAGGTTATTAAATAATAAAAGTTCTGAAAAAATAACATGTATACAAGAATATTTGTTTATAAGTTATACGTATTAAACAAAATCATGTTCGATGATTTTTATCTTAGTTTATGATATTACTATGGTCAAAAATTTCAAAGGCTAGATGACGTCAGAAGGAATATAAAAAGGTAATATCGTTCCATTAAGGCAACATAGGAGAAATTTGTCCAGTTGACAAATCGCTCAAACAACCGAATCGCTTAACCGGTCAGACAACTAAATCATCCAATTGGCCAAATAATAACCAAACAGAGAAGCAGTTACGTAAACGTGATCTAACGGTTGAGGGCGAGTAAAATATGGAGAAATTGGGACATGTTCCCAGCATTTATCATAGGTGGCAAGTCACAACGAGAAGCATGATACAGCAGCTATACCACAAGTGGTAAACCAACGTGAAGCACGACTGTAGCAATTATCAAAGGTGGTAGATGAAGGAACAAGAAGTTACAAAATGTGAGATAAACCATACTGACAGTTGTCAGACAGTTACTGTAACATCCCCAATCTGGGAATATTACCGGCAGACGACAGATTTCCACTGTCACCTAAGCCTCTGATTGAAACCAAAAATCAACCATACATGCAAACACATCTTCTCACCAAGTAGAATAACTGTGTGAAACATTAAACATGACACGAACACAATTCAGATGTGATACAACCACACATATATACTTAGGTTATACATCACATAAACTCAAAAGAAACTACATTCTATATGAATGTAGACACAACATGATGAACCTATAAAACTAGTGACTGCAGTACTGCTCCTGTTCCGGATCCTGTTAGGGTTGGTGCTCTGAACGCCAATCTGAATCACATTTGTGTCTGATTCATGAATACGAGCAATATCTTTTTCCATAATATACTAATTTAAATGGTAGCACCTCTTGTCTTTTATATACGTATTCGATCTAATTTCGATTAGATTGAAACTAATCCGGTTTAGTGATATGCATATATATTAGACAAAGACCCCATGATTTACAACGTAGTGCACAGTTACAACATAGTTTGTAATTGACATTGGGAAGTGTCACTATAAGTTGTTTATCCTCAAATTGAGTTTCTGGTCAAGATTTACTGACACGGGTCGGTTAGTAAAATCCGCTGAGACCAGTACATGTCGTATATCGGAATAGTTCTGATGGTTTATCCCAATGAACCATGAGTCTTGGGAGACTCGTATAGACGTGTATGTGTTTATTTGATAAACACTGAACGACTCACCGAAGATTTCCTAATAGATGGTACACCAACGTCAATAGGAATCTTCTCGGGTTGAGTAGCATATTGATTTTTTGACTTGAGATACCACTGTGGATATATGAGTTATCCTCCACACTTAGATGACAGTCACGTCACCGATCTATTTAGATCAGACCTCCGTTTGTTCGTTGGGTGTGGACTCATGCTCATGATATCCTGTGTGTATCAAGATATGATCTGTCAGCTCTGTGTACAATGCATAGGTAGTCCATTTTATGATTAACAATCTGTTAAATCCATGGGCCCGTGGTACGCTGTAGGAATTGTTTCTAAGTGTTATTTTTAAGGGATTGATAATAGAATCGTCGACATGATTATTTCTATAGAGATTTGACGTTTTCATCTATATCTCTAGAATAATCATGATACCTGTGATGAAGGGATTATACGTATGTAGTGACCTCGACCTGTATGGTTCAGTGAGTTTATCCGTGTTCGTCATAATTTACGGATGGGTGAATTATGGACACGGAATTTGAATTCGTGACGGATATGCCTGAACCTAGAGAGTCTCACTAATGAGATATACTCATAGAGCACTAGGGCAACACTTATGAATAATATTGATTATTTATAACTCGTTTAATGGTTAAACGAAAAATACATGCTATCGAGACTTGATCGTCATTTCCGAATCAATGTGTTTTTGTATTTAATATTTGATATTATAAATACACATTAATTAAATATCAAATTGTGATATTTAACATATATCATTAATATATGTATTTGAGATATTTAGTGTAAATATAATACATATATTTGAGATATTTATATTTATTATTTAATTATTTAATTGTTAAATAATTAATTAATTAATTAATATTAGAAATATATTTTAATGATTTATGCTTTATTAAAGTTGGAAATGGCATGAAATAATTGGAACACATTTTGTTAACTTTAATAAAGTTAAAGTGTTACTTTAATTAAGCCAAAATGTGTGCCAATGTTTTTTGAACAAAATGAAATAAATTGTTATTAATTTTTGTTTGAAAAAATCGGTAATTACAAAATAATAAAGCAAAATTTGTTTGTTTTTGTTTTGTGATTCCATGGGCTATTTACCGCCCAAAATACAGCAAACAACACTTAAGACATTTTTCCAACACAAAAATTACAAAGTGAAAAGAGAGAGCATTGAAGGAAGCCAAAGAAAACTAAAGCTTTTTTTTTTTTTTGGAAACATTTTGTAAGTATTTTTGATTTCCCTCAAGATAGAAATTGTTTATATTTATCTTATCTTCAATTATATTACTAAGATTAATGTCTCTACTCTTTAGTTTGTAATTAAATTTGTTGGAAGCTTGTTGGATGTGATTAGCATGTATAAATTTATAAAGCTTATTATTGTAATTAAGCGTAATAGATTAATTAGAAATTAAAGTTGTCATTCTAGAGTTGCTTAGCCATTCATAATTAACCTAGAATTGTTCTTGGGTAATTTCATAATGGTGAGACTTGATTGGTGTGGTAATTGATGGATTAAAGTGTTGAATTGATTCAACTTAATGTAAATTATGTAATTTGACTAATTTATGAAATTAGGGTTCTAAACCTATTCCAATTTTGGGGATTTTCATATATATGATATAATTTGATGTATATTTGATGCATGTCAAATTTGGGATTGATTAGATTTGATCTTGATGAGTTTTGAACAAATTGGGCCAAATTGCAATTAATTAAAATTCTGGGCAGTTTTCGTAATTTCTGGAAAATATGGACTGTTTTCGTAAATTCTGAAAAGTTTCTGGAATTTGTTGTAAATTCATGTATTTGACATGTATAAATTATTTTGGGTTGATTTGGAATCAAATAAATATGTATTTAAATATTTAAAGACCAAAATAATTAATTTACAAAACTTTGGGGTCATTTGGTAATTATAAGAAATCTGATTTCTTGGGTTGACATTTCAGAATTTAAAATTGGTTAATTAAATAAATATGTTTATTTAATTGTTCCAAGAAAAATTTTTGAAATCGGAAAAATCAGTTTTTCCGCATTCCGCTGCGCCAACCTATAATTCCTTATAAAACCCCAACAAAATGGTATCAGAGCGAGTCTGATTCTGGATGCCCGATATATGGTTAAGCCTTTAAAATTCAACATTTACTTTAATCTTGACTTTGAGCATGCATGTAATTATTTAATTTGATTAAATAAAGTAATCGCATCTTTAGCGGAAAATCCATATTTAAATAAGGTTTTAAGAAAGTGACTAGTATTAGGAATACTTGTTTCTTCGTCCGCCTTGTCAATACGGATGTAGATGTAAATGTTTTCCTAATGCTATGACTGTAACGTGCCAAAGCTGTGCAATTATGGTTGAAGGTAGTTCATTTGCGCCGGTAGAACTTATATGATAAGAGACAAATTCAAGTGAAAATGGAAATCCTGAACGTGTCAAAGCTGTCAGGACTACACCGGTAGTTTGAGTTTGTCATTGACATGTTTAACCTTGATACGCCTCCTTGTGAATGTGTCAAAGCTGTCATAACGAGAAACGATCAGGACCAAACCCAGGAGTCACATTGAGTGTGATTGACAATGAGTTGTCTACCTAATGAATATACGTAGGCGAGAACGTGCCAAAGCTGTGAGTCGAAATATATTCATGGGGTCCACTTCCCACTATGGAATTCAATTTAATTATTGAATTTACGTTTCCATTAGGAGATTACGGTTTTACGTAAAGTAGTGGGAGACACTGCTATGTTAAAAAAATCATTAACTAATGCAGTGTGTAATTTTATGTAAATTGTAGCTTAAATTGTTCCTTATTCTATTGTTTGGTAGAATTAAACTTCTATTCACTGCATGCATATTTTAGATATGTTTTATGACTTTAATTATGGTTGCAGAATTCTAGAATAGGTTCTAGATTTGAATAGACAATGATATAATCATTCTAGACAGAACAATTTCTTATGCAGTAAAGATTGACATGAATTGGTTCATGTCTCGAGATTCTTCACTGGCATTAAGAAAACCTCATTAGGTATTTGTTTATCTGATAATGACGTTTCTTGGCTTTAGTGATATTCAGATGTCTCGTGTCTGACATAATTTGCTGATCAATTATTTGCAATTGTTGTAAATAGTTGAAGGTAAATAGTAAAGCTAAAGAAAGAAGATGTGTATAGTTGTGAGTAGAAAATATTGATTTTCACAATACGACAACTGTAGATATTGAATATCAGATCTCCCTTCTAGTTATTTAAAATATGTTGAATGATTGTTTCGATATTTGATATCAGAACTTGCGACTATTGGATAGTTACTTGTTCTAAGTAAACAGTTGTTACATATTTTAAAACGACTAATAGTGTCATTTATGAATAGATAAACATTAAGAAAATTATTCGGTTAAGTAAATAACTTAGAATATTATGATATTTTTTCACTTAAGTATTGGATGCTTATTCCATATGGTAAAGGATGGTCTGATATAAGATCACACCATATATCCTTATCCATTTAATGAATATTATATTCGGGAAGGTGACTAAATCTCATTTAACCAATGACTGTCATTGGACCGGAAAATTTATTAAATTGATACATTTGATGTATGTAATTTAATGAATTGTAAATTACTTTAGGAAGTTTTCTTTACTTCGTAACTTAGTCAGTGAACTGTCAAGACTTAGTTATATGTTTCTGATGAAACACAGATAGAATATTTTGACTAGTTCAAAGATATTCGATTTGAAGTTTTGAAAACTGTATCTTTAAAATTCATTGTGAGTCTTTGAATTGTTCAAAGATGTTTGATACGATCAAACATATGAATTTATAACAATTTGTTCTAATATTATTCTAAGAATATGATTCTTACATCAATATTATTCTTCCACGATTCCATATTGATGGATTTGGTTAGTGGAAGAAATCAGATATTATATGATTTGATTCGTTTGATATTGAGTGTTACTAAATTAGTTTCAATACTCTTGGGGTTATGCTCCAGTAACATTAATTCATCCTTTTAATTTAGGTTCCATTAGTTTCTACAGTTAAATAAATGATATGTATAAATAGAAAATTCTAATCTTGAAATGTTTGAGATTTAAATCTTTCTTTTGTATAATGGCTATATAATCGAAAGTACTTGCACCTTGGAGGTAAGTATAAGTTTATCATTTATTCTATTTGATAGAATATTGTATTCTATTTGATAGATATCTTTTCTACGATCCCGAGTAATAAAATTGTTTATTACTTAGTGTGTAACATTGGATGTTGATTATTGTATAAAAGACTTGACTTATTGAAGTCAAATACGGTGATAAACTATAAATGAAACTAAATAATTAATAAGATGAAAATACCCTTTTATTAATTCTATATAAGTTAAATAGGATATCAGAATCATTTCCAAAGTATTTGATACTTAATGGTTCTGTTGTTTTCTTATTGTAGAAAATTATCCTATAACTTATAGTGGGAGCAATATTTGATATCGATTCCACAAATTAGCATTAGGTCATAGATATTAGATTGCTTATAGTTTACTTCGATCAAGTTTGGAACTTGATTAAGCTTTAGTTATGAAACGTTCATAACATGTGCAAATGGTTTGCGTAGCAAAAACGAAGTGAGCTTATTAAAGGTTTGACCTTTGTAGTATGATAGTGAGAAAATTCATACTCAGTAATCTATTGTAGATTCTGAGGAAACTTGTCTCTAGTCGCACTGATCTGTTGGTTAATTATGATATTAAATTGTGTATTTTAGCTAAAGAATACAAAGTGGCATTTCTGAATGGTTTCTTCAGATAAGAGATCCATTGTGATTTCTTAGTTTGAAGAGTACATTATGGAATGGCCCTAGAGTTTGTATTCTGCTAAGATTACAATTTGATATATTTGCTTATAGAACCTATTGTAGACTCGGATGAGCTTTCTGGAAATTTGTGTTCTCTAATTTTGATATCAGTCAGATTGTCTGATTTTATCAAAGCATAGAGAATACATATGAGACAGAAGGGTTAGTGGGAGCGTACAAATTCTTTCTGGTATTTTACATCATAATGACATTATCATTATTAAGGTAATAATGAGATATTTTTAAGGTAAAAGGTTTACCTGAGTCTTATTTTCTCCATTAGAACAGTGAGAGTGGTCTCTATTATATTCGATATAAAGTTTTATATATGATATAAAACTAAAAGAGATTTGTGAGATACTCTCATGAGTCGTATATTAGATATGATCTAATAAAGGACACGATGAGACTATCTGTGTGACAATTAGTATAACTGTTTGACAGTTAGTGTGTCTAATATATATAATATTTATCTTTTGAAAATAATGATTCATTTGTCAAAAGAGAAATTGATTAGAATGTTTACTCAATTTTATGTATCATAGGATGATGGCATAATGAATACTATATTAAGTGCGAATAGAGATATAAATTTAATCGTAATTGTTACGAGTTATTTTGATATCTTCTAGACCATAAGAATGGTCATGAAATATGTTCTTTATTATCTTTGAGATATTAAGAACGAGTTTCTTACTAATGGAGAATAAATCCGCAACCATTTTGGTCAGATTATTTTTGAGTATAATTATGATGTTAGACTGTATACGTCATAAATAGTCAGAAAAGATGCAGTGAGAGTGTCACAGATGATTCCATTATTAGAGTAGAGTTAGTTGCAACTTATGAAGTATTGGCTTATGAAGTTGCATAGTGACCTTATAAATTAGAAGTTTGTTATCAATGTTGTGTTTGCGGTTGTCTAGATAGTATTTTTGTTTTGATCCATAAATACTTAGACAACTTAGTAGCTAAAACACAATGATGATAACATCTGCATCATATCGATGTAGAATTTAGATTCTACAAAATATGAATGATGCTTGCTAAGGAAAATGATTGTGTTTGTTGTAAAAACTCAATATGTCATAGCGAGCTTACTTGTTGTTGCCTATCTCTTGAACGCTAGGTGAGTTCTTGAGGGCCATGAGTATATGATACATATTGAGATGTGTATATGATACCATGGATTTGCACTAGAGCAAGTGGGAGAAATTGTTAGGGTTGGTGCTCTGAACGCCAATCTGAATCACATTTGTGTCTGATTCATGAATACGAGCAATATCTTTTTCCATAATATTACTAATTTAAATGGTAGCACCTCTTGTCTTTTATATACGTATTCGATCTAATTTCGATTAGATTGAAACTAAATCCGGTTTAGTGATATGCATATATATTAGACAAAGACCCCATGATTTACAACGTAGTGCACAGTTACAACATAGTTTGTAATTGACATTGGGAAGTGTCACTATAAGTTGTTTATCCTCAAATTGAGTTCCTGGTCAAGATTTACTGACACGGCTCGGTTAGTAAAATCTGTTGAGACCAATATATGTCGTATATCGGAATAGTTCTGATGGTTTATCCCAATGAATCATGAGTCTTAGGAGACTCGTATAGACGTGTAAGTGTTTATTTGATAAACACTGAACAACTCACCGAAGATTTCCTAATATATGGTACACCAACGTCAATATGAATCTTCTCGGGTTGAGTAGCATAGTGATTCTTTGACTTGAGATACCACTGTGGATATATGAGTTATCATCCACGCTTAGATGACAGTCACGTCACCGATCTATTTAGATCAGACCTCCGCATGTTCATTGCGTGTGGACTCATGCTCATGATATCCTGTGAGTAACAAGATAGGATCTGTCAGTCCTGTGTACAGGGCATATGTAATCCATTTTATGATTAGCAATCTGTTAAATCCATGGGCCCGTGGTACGCTGTAGAAATTGTTTCTAAGTGTTATTTTTAAGGGATTGATAATAGAATCGTCGACGTAATTATTTTTATAGAGATTTGACGTTTTCATCTATATGTCTGGAATAATCAGGATACCTGTGACGGAGTGATTATACGTATGAAGTGACCTCGACCTGTATGGTTTAGTGAGTTTATCTGTGTTCATCATAATTTATAAATGGGTGAATTATGGACACGAAATTTGATTTCGTGACGGATATGCATGAACCTAGAGAGTCTCACTAATGAGATATACTTGTAGAGCACTAAGGCAACACTTATGAATAATATTGATTATTTATAACTCGTTTAATGGTTAAACGAAAAATACATGCTATCGGGACTTGATCGTCATTTTCGAATTAATGTGTTTTTGTATTTAATATTTGATATTATAAATACACATTAATTAAATATCAAATTGTGATATTTAACATATATCATTAATATATGTATTTGAGATATTTAGTGTAAATATAATACATATATTTGAGATATTTATATTTATTATTTAATTATTTAATTGTTAAATAATTAATTAATTAATATTAGAAATTTATTTTAATGATTTATGCTTTATTAAAGTTGGAAATGGCATGAAATAATTGGAACATATTTTGTTAACTTTATTAAAGTTAAAGTGTTACTTTAATTAAGCCAAAATGTGTGCCAATTGTTTTTGAACAAAATGAAATAAATTGTTATTAATTTTTGTTTGAAAAAATCGGTAATTACAAAATAATAAAGCAAAATTTGTTTGTTTTTGTTTTGTGATTCCATGGGCTATTTACACGCCCAAAATACAGCAAACAACACTTAAGACATTTTTCCAACACAAAAATTACAAAGTGAAAAGAGAGAGCATTGAAGGAAAGCCAAAGAAAACTAAAGCTTTTTTTTTTTTTTTGGAAATATTTTGTAAGTATTTTTGATTTCCTTCGGGATAGAAATTGCTTATCTTCAATTGTATTACTAAGACTAATGTCTCTACTCTTTAGTTTGTAATTAAATTTGTTGGAAGCTTGTTGGATGTGATTAGCATGTATAATTAATTTATAAAGCTTATTATTGTAATTAAGCTTAATAGATTAATTAGAAATTAAAGTTGTCATTCTAGAGTTGCTTAGCCATTCATAATTAACCTAGAATTGTTCTTGGGTAATTTCATAATGGTGAGACTTGATTGGTGTGGTAATTGATGGATTAAAGTGTTGAATTGATTCAACTTAATGTAAATTATGTAATTGGACTAATTTACGAAATTAGGGTTCTAAACCTATTCCAATTTTGGGGATTTTCATATATATGATATAATTTGATGTATATTTGATGCATGTCAAATTTGGGATTGATTGGATTTGATCTTGATGTGTTTTGAACAAATTGGGCCAAATTACAATTAATTAAAATTCTGTGCAATTTTCGTAATTTCTGGAAAATCTGGACTGTTTTCGTAAATTCTGAAAAGTTTCTGGAATTTGTTGTAAATTCATGTATTTGACATGTATAAATTATTTTGGGTTGATTTGGAATTAATTAAATATGTATTTAAATATTTTAAGACCAAAATAATTAATTTGCAAAACTTTGGGGTCATTTGGTAATTATAAGAAATCTGATTTCTTGGGTTGAAATTTCAGAATTTGAAATTGGTTAATTAAAAAAATATGTTTATTTAATTGTTCCAAGACAAATTTTTGTCGGAAAAATCAGTTTTTCCGCATTCCGCTGCGCCAACCCGTAATTCCTTATAAAACCCCAACAGATCCATGCCTCTCAAAATACAGCATTGGCTCACCAAAAGAAAGGTCCTGCAAAACCTGGAGAGTGGGGGTGAGTCCTAAAGAACTCAGTGAGTGGAGCTATAAAACCAGAAAACAACAGTATTAGAAATACTCATATTCAGAGCAATAACTTTCAGAATTGCTAAATCATAAACCAGAGTTTTCCCTTTCAAAACTTTTGAAATCAACTATGAAAACATCAGTATCATCATCAGAAATATCATCGGTCAATCTGTACATAATCTTGTGGTCTTGGGGCGTTGTACGCACAGTCCCCCAAGCCACTAAACCAGACAACAATGGTGCTTTCAGTGCCATCAACCTGTCTCTGAAATATCCTGGTCTAGGGGCGTTGTACTCACAGTCTCTCTAGCCTAATACCCAGGAACTAGAGGCATATGTCATCTCTAGTCCTGCAACCCGTGTGCACACGTCTATATCCGGTATCAATATCGATACCCATCAATACCATGTCCTTTAATTCCATATTGGTCAATTTCTTATCTGTATCAAGTTACATATGAGGTGATTTTTCCCCATGCCTCCAAAATTATAAATCCATATCTTTGAAATCATTTTCATCATCAAAGCATTTATCAGAAACCAAGCTTTATCAAAGCTTAAATCATATTTCTTATTCACATGAAATCATCATTTTAAGTAAAACAAATAAAACAATGATCTGCAAAATCATAACCAAAACCACATTTAAAAACTCTGAAATAAGTACTCCACTCACAGTGCTAAGGCAAGTCAGGTGTGGTATGCGGCGTCGGTGACCTCCGAGTGGCTTGTCATTGATCTAATGTCAAAGAAACCGTTAGAGTTTCATGTAATAAATGAGAAAAGTATATACAATCAAAGGTAAATATTCATGTCTATGGTATGACTTATCATGTGGTTACTCATTTATACTAAGCCCTAGAGTGCCCCTAAACGTCTTAGAATTAAACTGGAATGGTTTTAAAACAAATCCTGGAACAGCGTTTGGCGTCGCAACTCGGCCCCTCTGACGCGCCCCAAAATTCCAGTAACCATATTCTGCCTCACGCGTCGCAACGCAAGCTCTTTTGGCGTCGCGACGCGAACCAGTTTTCCAAGATCCAGAATTTTAATTACACTTCACACACCATTTATTCAACACCATACAAACCACAATCATAAAAAATACATCACTTAGCATCAATTTCACTCTTTAATACCACCACACAACCAAGTCATAATCATAGCAAATATCCCACATAACATCAATTACACCTTCATACAACTATTTATAAACCCCAACTCAATTTCACACTTAGGGATTTCACAACTTTGGGGTTTCACAAATCTTTCATTTTCCAATTCAAAAATTATGAATACATCATAAAACACAAACTATCATCATTCTTTCAAACATCAATCCATTAAAATTCCATAAATCAAAGTTTGGGTTTACCTTTTCTTCACCTTGAATCAATTTGTTTGTTCACAACTTGAGTTGCCCAAGCTTCATTTCTTCATTTCTAAACTTGCATGTGACTTTGGAGCATAAGTTTTTGGGTTTTAAGAGATGGAGATTTACCGCATTGGCTATGGAGTTGAGTTGAAGAATGAGAGAAAGAAGAAAAATAAGGGGAAAACGTGGAATGGGCTTTTGTTATTTTTTTTTTATATATACCAAAAACATGCATGCTTGACATTTATTGATGAGGCTTGACAAATAGTCTCAAGCCTTGTTAACAATGTTCACAAGTCTATGTACAAATAAACATAATGGTATTGATCCAACTCTTATAATCCCTACCGGACCTAATGATTTAACTTAAATATTATAAATATTGCGACTAAAATCAAACCTTTATGCCATCTCTAAATTTATTCGTTATCCCCCGGAATAATTTAATCCCAGTCACTGAATTACTACTCTAATCGAGTCATGAAATTCAAGTCGTTATAGTTACCATCACTAGTATATAAGTTCAAAGTCAAGTCCAAAAGAAGGATCACAAAAATCAAAAGACTCGGCAATAGCAAATGTAATTTCTTTTTTTAGATAATTAATTTAGAATTGTGTGCTTATGCCATTTAGAAATGATAAGTTTAGACCAAGTGCGAATGACATTAACTTGGCAAATAAGGGAAATAGGTAAAGGTTCTAAAATAGGAAGATAATCCGAGAGAGGAAAGAGTTGGGCGAATGGAGCAGTGGCTATGGTGGTTTCATCAGTAAATGCGGGACCAAGAGTACTTAACCCTCTTGCTGCATCTAGAGAAACCACATGAGCGACAGTTATTCCAGGGCTTTCTGGTAGTCTATAAAGATGGAGATTTTGGGCAATTTCGAAGCAAAGGATGAAGACGCCATTGAAGAGCATGTGTTTTTTTTAGTGTTTAGATAAGAGAGAATCGCAGAGGAATAAAAGTATAACGGTAAGGGAAAATACGCATTTTATAGCCAAAGCAGTGGCATACATTAATTGCCATACACAGATGGCACGCCTTGATTGGAACTGGACGAACAAGAGGGAAACGTGAAAGGACAGGGCGCATGATGTAATCTGATCAATATCATCTGAAGGGATGTGAAGCGTAACCAGGGCAAAAGACGTTTTGCATTTATTAAGGAAATGATGAGTTTTGATCGGAATCAATAAAAGACGTCTTGAATTTAATAAGAATATGATGTGTTTTGAATAACATTTAATGAAGCGTCATTTCAAAAGATACAAGATGAAAATCGATGCTGGAATTTTACACGACAATTATAATTACGACGATCAAAATTACACAGCCTAAATGACGTCAGAAGGAACACAAAAGGTAGCATCATTCAATCAAGGCAACCTAGGAGAAACTCGTACAAATGAGAGAAGCAATGAAAATCACTCAATCAACAAGGCAACCAAATCGTCCAATTGGTCAGACAATAACCGAACCAGTGAGAAGTTATGTAAACGTGATCTAACGGTTGATGTCAAGTAAAATATGGGGAAATTGAGACATCTTCCCAGCAGTTATCATAGGTGGCAAGTCACAACGAGGAGCATGATCCAACAGTTACCATATGTAGTAAACCAACGTGAAGCACGATTGTAGCAATTATCACATGTGGCAGATAAAGGAACAATGAGTTACAGAACATATGATAAACCATTCTGACAGGTTTTGAGACAGTTATCCTCACTAGTATATAACCTCAAAGTCAAGTCCAAATGAAGGACCACGAAAATCAAATGACTCGATAAGAGCAAATGTAATTTATTTTTTTAGATAATTAATTTAGAATTGTGTGTTTGCGCCTCTCGGAGGGATTTCTCAATCAAATCAAACATCCATTTTTTAAGACTTTGTTTCAAGAGATTTGAACCTTACACGATCTTTATCTGCTACCAAATTATTTGCGAACAATTACATATGAAAAATATTTTATAAGACAAATAACGAAATACAGACATTTAAAATATTTAATTGTGCTATATTAAAGTTGTAAAATTCATCATTAAATTATTTGACTTGTGATGAGTAAAGTTGTGGGAGAGAAAGTAAAATATAAAGTACACAAGTTTTAAAAAATAAAAATAAATAACAGATGATAGTTTTATTTTTGTAGGGATGAAAATAAATAATTAGCTAGGTCTATTTTTGAGAAAATAGTTTAATGGTGCCATTAAGACTTTTAGAGTAAGCAAAAAAACAAAAACGTGATTTCTTTTTAAAAAAAATCTATGAAAAAACTTAATTACTTTAATTTACTCTAATAATTAAGGTGGAATTATTAATAGTCCAAAATTGGGATCTCTATGATCCTATTGCCTGTTATTCACATTTAGTGCGTCCACTCTAAATTGAAGATTGTGCGTGAGACAATCAATTTTTTTTATTAAATTTGTTTTAATCTATTTTTACTCAAAAATATAAAATATCTAATAGAAAATTATATATTATTGATATCTAAATCATAAAATTTCAAATGAATATTCACATCATTATATTTAGATGAAAAAATTTGAGCTCAATCACATTTTATTAAGCTCAATATTACTATATGTATGTATCATTTTTCATCAAAACATATCGATATAACTATTCGTTTGAAAACTTGTGATATGTAAATCAAAACATATAATTTTTAAAATTAGATTAGTTATAATTAGTTAGTTGGGATGTTTGATTTTGATATGATGTTTATCTCGTTGAAGAGTTCATTTATTCTATAACAAAAAATAGTTATAGTTGGAGAGATATTTATTTTTTAATCAAAATTTAACTAATTGGCAACAAAAAGAAAAAAAAAGAAGGTGATTGACTGATTGTCAAGCAAAAAGCAAAACCAATTTCATCATTTTTTTTTGGAGGCGCGTGAAACATAAATTATGAACTAAAAAGAATAAAATTGGACTAAATGAAAATATATTAAAACATGTAGTACCTATAGGGGAGGAAAAAATACTGTATTTTTCCAAAACATGATTTTTTGATAATTTCCTTAAAAAAAATTGAATATATTTTTTTAATTCCAAAATAAAGTTCAAAATTGAATCAAAGGCAAGTGGGTATATACCAAATTTCTGCTCAAACCTAATTAAATGGAGATCAAATTAAAAGGAAAATACATGTGCTTAAACATTTGTGTTGGGATTTAATCATCCCAAACATAAGACATGCCATGCCTTATTCTTAAGTAATAGAAACCCTAACGATGAGACAAATGTCACTTTAATTGATTTGGTTGGTTCAATCCTTTTTGTATCTAATTTACTTAATGACTTTGATAAGCATGATTTTAAATTTAATCATTTTAAGATGGGCATGAACTTGCATGCGTCATGTGGATGCACTAATTAAAACTCTTTTTTTTTTGGTTTTAATAATTTAATTGAAGCCCCAACATCAATCATTTATATGTTGTGATCTTTTCACAATAAGACTCAAAACAGAAGTATGTGTGAAAATAGTTCTTTTTTTTTTTTTTTTTTTTTTGTGAAATTGATTGTTTGAAGCTAGGTTTATATGTTATTGGTCAATAATAGAGCTGTTAGTGGCCAATATAAATTTACTAATTGAACAACAAAATTTAAATTTTATATTTAGAGACCATTGCTGAAATGGGATCTGTTTGATTTTATATATATATATATATTCTCGATCATTTGCAATTTATTTATCCATCTAAAATTGAGATTCTTGCATGATTTACTTGTCTGGTGTTGGTAAATTTTTAATTGTTCATGATTATATCCTTGCTTTGTTGCATAATTTGGTTTATGGATATGAGTATCATCAAGGTAAAAATTATAAAATCATGTATTTGGAGCCGCAGATATTTGATATAAAAAAATAATATTTTCTTTTGAGAATAATAAAAATTGGAAAGGGGTTATCCACCTGTAATAGATAGAGGAGGATTTATTCAATGGATTTTCAAAATATAGCATTTATCATATATATATATATACTAGTTTTTGCCCGTGCCTACGGCACGGTGTTACAGTATTTGGCCCGTGCCTACGGCACGGTATTACAGAATTAAATGATTTTATTTTTTAATTAAATGATGCCCGTGCCTACGGCACGGCACGGTGTTACCGAATTAAATGATTTTATTTTTTAATTAAATGATGTCCGTGCCTACGG
>SKCR01004021.1:0-26857 GCA_019454045.1 Zanthoxylum bungeanum | reverse complement strand
GCAAGAGGCTGAGAAGCGCCGAGAGTGCTGTTTCTGAGTGCTTTGGCGGCATTCGTCTCACCAATCCCATTGCTGCCTCCATTTTCATTAGCCTATTTCTGTAGATTCGACGCAACGAGGCCAAAGCAAAAGCAAACAACAAAACAAAATGAGAAGAAGAAGAAGAGTCGCCCAGCTTTTTCTCTTTGATCCGTTTTTTCCTCGCGGGAACCGCTTTCTTATATTTTAGGACTTGAATGATGTGTTTTGCAAAAACTATGGGTATATTTGATTTTTTATTAAACAATGAGGACTCAATTGTCAATATATATATATATATTTATTTATTTATTTGAATCTCTGTTATTTCCAAGTTAGATTACAAATTATTGGTCAGTTGAAGTTTGTGTCATGGAGTAATTTTTTGATGCAACGGAGGTATGATGACGTGGTATCATTAATAAATTAGTAAATGACATGTATGATTTAATATCCATCTTTTTAATTATTTTTTAATATTTTAGCACGTGTGACAATAAATTATTGGATTATTGCACGGATGACGTACCTCCGTTATATTATAAATGTTACTCCCTGTTTTGCAACTACAATGGCCTAACATAAAGGATCTTTATTATAACTTGATTTGGCAAGAACTTTACATGGGATGGAGCTGATTATTTGGAACTAACGTTATATAATGACGTAGTACCACCAATTGATAAGTATATAATATGCGAAATTTATTAAATATATTTATCATCTATTTAATTATTTTTTTTATTATTTTAGTACGTGTAATAATGTATTATCATATTGTTACATGGATGATACTGAGCTTATTGTGATTTAAATACTAGCTGTAATTGGAATAGAGATTATTGCAATTTTGATTTCTTCTGGGAAATTTAGATCAAAACTTACCCAGAAGGTGAACATCTTTATTTTGAACATGTAAAAAAGCAGCTTAGTTGAGGCTCACATGCAAGCTTGAGCTTCAACATCAAGTTTGTAATCTAGTGATTCTTCCTCTGTTACAGAACAGTGTTAAACGATGAATCTTGTAAAGGTTTCTATGGGACATTATACAAAAAAAAAAAAATAGGAGTTTTAGACTTCAAGTGATCGGTCCAGAAGTTCGTCAATTTCATTTTCTTGATTCCAATTTTGCACGTCGCTCCTCATATGTTGCTGGTATCAGTTCAAGCAAAAAGAAGTTAGGGAAAAGCCTAACAAATGACCTAAGTTGCATGAGTGCTTAAATATGACAGCACTTACGCTCAGTTGGCCGTAAAAAGAGAGGGATATGGGAAGCCGCCTTCTTGACTGTTCCATTTCCTGATGAGCTCTGATCTGAAAAATTAAAGTGGTTCTCAGCCATAGAACAGTAAAATGCTATGTAATTAATGAAAATGATGAGAACTGATTTGTGGACGGACCATTATCTAAAGGCAAACAGTTCAGAAGAGCCTCGTGAAAGATTGAAGCTTGGAGTTGATACATTTGACATTCATTCTGCAAGTGCATGCGCAGAGCTTTGCCAGCATCTATTCACATAATAACGAGATAAACAAATGATCTTAACATTGCAAGGAGCCAACTCAATAAGCATGTGACCTAAATGAAGGAATGTGATCACTAAAGTTTGACCCATATGATCCTTAATATTAGAAACTTCCAACAAAGAACAATTCCATGAAGTCAGTCAAATACCTAATGAACAAGTAAACTTGAGACCTTCAAATTCACAGGATCGAAGAACCAATGGAATCTCCAGAGCCATATTATATTGAGGTTTCTTTGGTGTCCTCTTAGTATCCAGTAATGCATCTATCACCTGCACAGTCAAAAAAAAAAAAAAAAAAAAACATGACTGGAGACCACTTTCCAAAATGTCAAATTCTGAACATCATTAGTTTAGACCATTTCAAGGAATTCTGCAACGCACATCAATGGATTCAAGACCTTGGCCGATCATGAACAGCACAGCAACCATGCACCTGATTTGGTGCCACAAGAAGGCACTACCTCTGATCTTAATAGAGCAAAGTTGATTGCCTTCAAAACTACAAGTAAAATTGAGGACTCAGATTTTCGAACACATTCTAACCAGGCAAAGCTCAAAAGAAAAAAACAAGATTGTACAACAACAATATCACATTATAAAAGTCTGGTCAAAACAAAAGAGGTAACATTTAAGAAGAAACTGATGTGAAATCATAGTGAAAGTGTGAAACATAAATCAGAATTCCCGGAATGATTAAAGGTACAGGGTCCAAAGTTCATATAATATCAAGTAAAAATTTAGGTTAAAAATGACTATGGTAAGCCAAGGTCTGCCTCTTAATTTTCAGAAGTACAATGCATATATCAGAGAAAAGAGGAAATTAATATTGTTCAGTTTGCCAAAGTTATCTAAATATGAGAAAAAATACTACACAAGTACATACAAGTAGAAGGAAAACCAACAATGCCATTACCTACTTTTAATTTTTTTTCTTTAATATAAACCTAGTCACATTTGTACCATCACTAAACCATAAAATGGATAACATTTGTAACACTACAAGACTCAAACTATTTTAAAATAAATTAAATTAAAAAATAAAGAAGAAAAACTTGTCTCAAGTTATAGCCAAATTATCTGATATTTAAGCTCTAACAAAGAATAAATGAGGACAAAAATTGGGTCAAAAGATATTTTTACCAGTGCCAACCTCGTATAACAAGAAGAAATTTCAAATGAGGTGACATGCCGCTTAAAGTTATGTACATTTGCTGCATCCATTTTACAAAAGTTTCGGAAGTCATGTTCCCCTTCAAATTTCTTTCCTGCACTCTCCATAGCCTGGTGCAATTGAATGGCAGAAGAAACTCTTATTATAACTGTTACTTTCTCAATGAGCAGCTCTGAAATTCACACAAATTGAGAGGAAAAACAGCCACATACCAAAAGATTTAGATTTTCTCTCCAAAAAAAGTATTTATATTCCCTACTTAAACAGCTAAACCTGCACTTATAGGAAAAGCAACAAATTATGCTACGGCATAAGAAAAAACTATCACGACCAGAATAGTGAAATTCTTATCTTATGAAACCACCGAGTTATCTGTGTTGACTTTTAAATTAGAAAGGAACAAGATGAACTTAAAATATCTATAGCCAAAAGAATCTGTTCTACAACCATCATTGAGAATAAACAGGATTGGAAAATAAAAGGGGTAAAAAGTTGTGAATCTGTAGAAAAAACCTTGCACTGAAATCAATTGGAGCGGGAGACCAGCCTATAACTCGAATGTCTTTTGGAAGAACTCGATTCAGTATTCTCACGTAATCGATTTCCCCTTCTGAGAATAATAAGCAGGTGTGAGTTAAAAGACAAATACAAACTCATAAACTTTTACATTCCAACTTTTGAAATATAAGTGTGATTTTATGCAAAATCCAGTAGACAGCCTATATAGTGCAACGCGCACCCCCACTTCCTTATTAAATAAATAAATAAATAACTATATAGCGCAAAATATTTTTAAAAAGAGAAACCATGCTATTCTATCTTGAAGTATTGTGCTCTTTTGCCTGTGGATTACATTTTCCTTCTGTGCTTTTCTTTTCGCAATTTCCCATTCAAGGATAATCCCATCATGACTGAATACTACTGAGTAAAATGTTTACAAAAGAATGCAGTTTCACCCAACAGAGTTCATTTAAAGTACATATTAAGTTCAATAGTCTATATTAAAGTTTTCCAAGAAAGACAAATGACAAACCAATTTGTTCTTCTCGAACAGTTTCACCCGTACTTGTGGTGTTAGTACTACATTCCTTGATGTTTGAACGTAAATTTAAAGCAATTACCTGCAGCAAACAGTTGCTGCGAACTTAAATTTTGAGTGGTGAAAAGATGACTGAATTGCCAATAGTTAGAAGTGAAACAGGTGAAGCAGAAGGACATCAAAATTTATAAAGATGATTATAACTCATTCAGTGACATGATGGTCACCAACAAAACATACATGACTCAGGAGCATGCTTTTGTTGATTGTACTAAGTTTTACAAACCCTAACTTACTTGCCCAACAGAGGAAACCCCCTTATCAGTTCTGCCACATCTTGAGTAATGTGATTCCTTCCTGTCAGCAACTAAAAGCCTTGTCTTCTCAAGAGCATTGAAAATTTCAGACTGCAGGAAAGATGGAATAGAAACAGGAAATCACATCCTTCAAAATGTATTTATTTAATTAAACTAGATCATGCAATTTCTGTTCCTTACCAAAAATAAATAAATAAATACAGCTAGATTGCGCGTGCTCAAAGAATTCAAAAGCTTTCAACCAAATGGATTCTTATGTATGTTTAAATATCCTTCGTAGGATAACTAAGAAGGTAAACGAAAATGATAGCCATTCTAGGAGGCTTGATTATTGATAATTAGCAATATCCAAAACTTAATCTTTAATACATTATGGTCCCCATGAACTACAGCCTTGGTTGTAGTGTTCGAGGAGCATCATGAAATAAATCAGCAAGAAAGCCAATATGCAAATTAACTGTAACTTTACATGTCAATGACACATGCATCATGCATGAGTTGTCATACTGAAATAAAGAAATAAGAATAGGTGGAATCAGTTGTCGAATACAATGGTAAATACAATTTTCCCATTCCTAGCAACTTATCCTTTCGTACAAACGGTTTAAACATCCAACTGAATTCTAATGATACAGTTACTGTTGGTATTGAATCCTAGTGAAAAACATAAGCTTCGTCTAATCCTCCTTAAATATGTTGACAGAATACTTAGCAATATATATAATAGGGAAAGGCAACATATCTAGAAGATTGTGAGAAGACAGAACAGTGAAAATCTTATTATTCTTTGCAGACTATATGTCACTATTACCAACATGGCGATTGGAAGCAGCTTATCGAAAAATTTCCAGCACCAGATGCTTTGCATCTTCCAAGAAGAGAATATGATTGAAATTATAAAAAAAAAAAAAATATATATATATATATATATATATATATGTTCCCTGGACGGCTGGGCATATATAACTAATAGGTTACACTTGGTTAAATCTCTTTTGCACTACTAGTTTGTATTTTTTTTTTTTTTGGTCTAATTAATTTGAAAGGGAATAAAAATTGAAATAATGCACCTCAATAGTCGGTTCCAGGTTCCCGTCTGAAGCGAAACCATAAAACCTGAGATATAACAAAAATAAGAGCCAAGTGTTCGTCTTAGATGGTGAATGAATTTTACATAGGTGATAAAAATAAAGAGAAGATAAATCATTAGCATTAATGGACCATACAGTTTGTTGATGGTGTTTTCAGGACCTATGTTATTTAAGGAGTACGGCAGGGGTAAAAAGGGTAATTCCCTTCTTGGTCAAGATCATTAATGCCGACCCGACCACTAAGAGCCAAACAGTAAGTGACCGAGCACTTTATGATCGGTAACCGAGCACTTGGGTTCAGATGACCGGGCAATTATCAGATCGGTAGCAGCATTCTCATTTCAAAGGACCATTGTGGCCGACCTCATGAAGACCGAGCACATGGCGAGGCGTGCTCAGGAAGATAAGGCATCCTATTTTTACGGATAAGATGACAAGTTATCCTACCTTCATGGGGTAAACTGATAAGTCAGTGTCCTAACAGGATAAAGGAAGTGAAAGTAGTTTTTGACTAGGAATCCTTATGGGAAAAGGAAATTGTTTCAACTAGGAAATTCTTGTAGGAGAAGGAATATGATTTCTACACTATTATAAATAAGGGGGGAAAGCATAGGTAAAAAGGGGTAACAAGTTGAAAGTTGAGATCAGAATCAATATCAAGATCATTACGATCAGACTTGTAAACACAAGAGATATCCGAGAAGCATATCTCAGTAATAAAAAGTATCATTCTGTTTGTGTCCGTGGACGTAGGTTGGACCTGATCCGCCGAACCACATTAAATCTCCTTGTTGATTGGTGCATTTGTCTGTCTTCTGCTAAATTTGTCTTTGGTTCCCACATAACCAAACAAATTCACTATTGAGGGAGGACTGTCTCGGGAGTAATATTTCCAAATTACCCTGAGACCAAAATCCACCGTCAACACAGTTAAAGCACAAACAAGAAATTCTACCCATAAGGGTCAAAGCCTATCCAGACCAGAGGGTTTAGCCAAAGCTTTAATTTAGATTTAGACTTTAATAGCACATTCACATAAGAATTGCAACAAGTTGTGAATGAGAAGAACCCAAGCAATACTTCTTATCTAATTTCTTCCATAAGTTTATCAAGGGACAAGGCATTTTTTCCCCTGAATGGCGTGTATATACTAACCAATTAGGCGGTTCCGGCTTAGTGTGTTCTTAGTGTTTTCATATACCGTTAACATAATTTAATCCATCTGCCACCCTCAGGACCAAACAAATCATATTTTCTTTAGTTAGGGAGGAATGGCCAAAAAGGTTGTTGATCAAGCCTTATTTGAGTCCGCGAAGATTCTTGTGGTGTCCCAAACAATCTTGTCCAATACTATGGAATATGAACTGATATTTCCTATTTCCATTTCGTTCCAGGAGGAAATGAGAAGGGAAGAGAACGACTGATATCATAAAGGAATGAGTTTAAAAATTATGGCTACATTATGTACCTTTGACCAAAATACATGACTTTCAGAGCAACATATCTCTTCAAATGATGATTTAAAGTTCCTGTAAAAACAAAAATTGCTAGTCAGATTCAGCGACATGATAAGCCTAGATGGATAATAGGTGATAGTAGGATAATATAGAGCCATTACTAATCTACATTACTTGAACCTATATGAATTCTAGCAGCAATCTGATTTTTAAAAGAGGTTTATCAGCTTATGACACTTAATTCATAGATGGAGACCAGAAACACACCGGGCATTTTCTCTTTCACTTTCTTTTTCCCAGTCTTACAACCTCCACTTTCCGTTTTCCTGTTTTCCTCAACCAAAATCATACTACCTTCAACATCATCATGAACCTTCTCTGCTATCTGCATTAGAATTTTATATCAAGTTCCATTAAGTCATGCTAAGTTCAGATGCTACACAATATGAAATATTTAGTGGGTATGTTTACGAGTGCTGTGCTTCTTCGTAATTTTTAAAACACAGCTGTTAAAGTGCTTGGTAAACACAGACTTTTACTCAGCAGCTAATATTTACCAAACTCCTTCCTACTTACATGGATCCGCGCTAGTGATTCCATTCCACAAGTAGCTGTGGATTCAAAGGCTACGATACCTCAATCCCAAACATACCCATTGTCTATTTTCATTTTCTTTATTGAGCTAAAATTTTACAGAACATGTACTCAAATAATAGCAAAAGGCAAAAAGATAAATAATTAAAACTCATTAACAAACCTTTTCACATGAACATTTTGAGAGTTTTGATAATAGCTTCGCATTATCAGCCTCCAATTCCTGTTATATAAGCATTGCAATTGAAAATTGGTAAATGAAACCACATCAACTTAAGAACTTACTACCAGTTTAAATCAATTTTTAAAAAAAAAAAAAAAAAAAAAATATTCTAGGAAGAATGAAAATGGAAAGAGTGATACCTTAACTCTGTTTTGAAGAGACTCTATTTGCGACTGCAAGCTGGAGCTGAGTTTTTGTTTGGCTTCGGACATGTTCGATTGCTTTAACTGTACTAACTAGACCAATGTAAGACGAGTCGACTCAGTGTAGCCTCCGATTTGATATGAACTTCGAAGGAACTGTTCTAAATAAAACTGCCCGATTTTTTTTTTCACGCGCACGATCATCCTAAAAATGTATCGGAAATTACCAAAACACCCTTCCCTATAGTCGTGCGTTTACCATTTTATAATAGTATTTTCTTCAAAATATTATTATATACTACAATTTAAATTGTATAATTAAGGGACTAAATAGAACATAGAGGTTGAGCAATGAGCATAGCTTAAGGGAATATCTATCAATATTTAAAAATATTTATAAGGGAAGACTGAAACTCAGGACCGATCAATAAAATTTTGGTGTAAGGGTCAATATGTACCACAAAAAAAAAAAAAAAAAAAAAAAAAAAAATCTTTGTAGTATCTTAAATTTGAAAAAGAAAGTGAGCCATCAAAATTAATCCTTGACTCGAAAAATTATATCAGGTTTCGAGTGTATATGTCATCTCTCTCACAACAACTGGGTCCCACAACTGTGTGGGACCCAGCTGCTGTGAGTAGGGATAGCAAAAATCCCCGCGGAGATGGGGCCCGAGATGTTATGGGCGGGTTTTTAACGATCATTTTTAAAAACGGGCCGGGTGCGGGTATAATTTTTAATACCCGTTAGGTAAACGGGCCAGGTATGGGTATAAGACTCTCTAACCTGTACCCGCTCAATAAACCCGTTTGAATTTAGATTTTTAATTATTAATTTTTTTGTCAATAAATTTAATTACAGTATGATCCTTAACCCACGCGCGTACCAACATTGAAAGTGAAGTTAAACCCCAGCTGCTGCTTTTGTTTCTGATGTGTATAGATGATACGTCAGGTCGCCAATGCCAACACCTACAAGCAAGAATGCCTGGTTCATTCTTCATCAGTCCCGTTCTCTGGTGAGCGTGGTTCTCACTTCTTGTGCTAACAACTTTTTAAACTTACATTTATTAATTTAGTATTTTATTTCATATTTATTTGTTCTAATAACTTTTTAATTGATTTTTTCTTTTTTTTTTAAAAAAAAAAAGTTAAAAAAAAATTAATTAATAAATAAAATGGGATATGTGATAGGGGATGTGGACGGGTATATCTTTTTCTATACGGGGAATCCTCGACCCGTACCCGCACGAGTGACGGACCGGGATCAGGGATATATATATCACACGAGTACGGGTACGGGTATTGATATCCCCGTCTTATACCCGGCCCGTTGACATCCCTAGTTGTGAGAGAGATGACATATACACCTGAAACATGATATGTGACCTCCCTTGACTCATTGTTAATTAAAGTTTAGGAATGATATAAGAATATTTATGTTTTGATGATTTGATAAATAGTAGGGGTTAAATTTGGTTATAACCATGTCCCGTTTCTAGTAAGTACCAACATGAAAACTTCACAAGTAAATTAATGGAGTTGTTTTTGTTTTTTTTTTTTTTTGAAATCGTTGGAAACTCCAACGCCAAACCACCTTAAAATTATGAATAATCTCCCACCGTCAAAATTATGAATAATTTTTTTTTTTTTTTTTTGCTGAAACTCCTAATCAATTGTCAGGAGTGATTCCGGGGACAATTGACATATGCAATCGATTGAGACCCTAAATTTATGTCAAAATTAGAGATATAAATCTAAGAAAATTTAATACTCATTAAAATGAGGAAGTCAAATTTTTTTCTTTTATCGGTAGAGAAACACATCTTTGAAAAATTTATTTAAAACCCCAAAAATTCAAGACCACGCCTATCAATTATCATGGATTGGGGGATGGAGAAACGAAAGAGTATGTTTTAGCACTTAGCTAATATGTATTATACAAATCATATATTTAAAAAAAAAATGTTGTCATAAATTGTTACTAAATATTACTACAATACAGTATGCACTCTCTCTTTGTATTTTTTTTTTAATGCTCTTCATATTGTTTTTGTTGAAGTAGTTTAGAGCCGCACAAGTTTATTTTGATTTTATATTTTCAAGTGATATCATTCGTTCATTAAAAATACAGATATAATGCATAGATGATTAGGATAACATTTATTTCATATTGGTGATATCAATTCGAGATGATTAAGATAACATTTATTTCATATTAGTGGTTATAAGTAGACCTTGAATTGTAATTTATCTTTGGTGTTGGGTTTGGTATTTATCATTATTAATTAATTATCAGTTATTAATAATGATAAATTTAATAATTATATCATTAAATTCATTGAATTTTCAAGTGATATTATTGGTTTATTAAGAAAATATAAATATAAGTTTAAAGAGTTATAAAGAAATTTGATGTAGAAATTCAAATTTATCATTATTTTAACAAAATTGATATAGGTACACACTTTTGTACCGAAAGTGTGCCAAAACGGTGCGTTTAATTTAAAGTGATGGACCCAATTTTGTCTTATCATGGTAACCAAACGAGACCGGTTTTGTCTTATTCCAGCAACCAAACGAAGCTTAATCAACAAAAGCATATCTTTCTAGCCCCAAATTTCAGAAACTGATGTGTTAGGGATTGCTTCAAAGAATTGGAAATTCAAAATCCATGGCTTCCAGCAATTACTAGATGATCGAATCCCAAGCTTCGTTCACTCATCTCACCAGCACAATCACTCATCTTATCTACACAAGTGTTGCAAGTAAACTCTAATCACTGTTGTGCTTAAGTATTGTAATTAAGTTAAATAGTTGATGAAATGATTCTAGACTTCATTTTGCTACTAAGGATTCCAGAGTCATTTTTCGACATGAATTTTTGATTAAAATTTTTTTATTTTCATTTTTCAACACCATTCCAGACTTCATTTCGTTTGTCCTGATGTTGATATTCTATGTATATAATATTTGATACAGGTTTCATATATAATTAGGGGTTGATAGAAAATGAAGAATTTAGAAATAGAAACTGAAATTGAAGAGGATGATGATGTAGATGTCCATATTAATGAAATTGATGATAATGACGATGATGAACTAAAGACAGATATGATTTTTAATAATGCTAATGATATGTTTAGTTATTACAAAGAATATGGTAAACGAAAGGGTTTTCCAGTAGTGGAAGAAGTAGTAAAAAAGGGGGTGATGGGAATGTTAGATATGTGACATTTGCTTGTGGGAGAAACGGCTTGTCAAAAACGAAATCGAGTAATATTTTAAAGCCCCAACCAAATTCAAAAATTGGTTGCAATGCTCAAATTTGTGGATGTGTAAATGAAGTTGGAAAATAGAGTGTTCGAACTTTAGTTCTTGAGTACAACCATGAATTATTATCTTCATCGATCCAAGTATTTCAGATGTAACTGAAGCATCAATATACATGCAAAAATGAAACTTGAGATAAATGATCGAGCTGGAATTAGAGTTTCCTAAAGTAGAAATTCTCTTGTTATTGAGGTCGGTGGGCATGATAATGTTATATTTACGGCAAGAGATTGCAGAAATCATGTTGACAAGCAAAGAAGATTACGACTTGGCGAATGAGATGTTGCAGTTTTACAAAACTACTTGATGAAAATGCAAGCAAAAGATGATATGTTTTACTTTAGCTTGAACTTAGATGATGAAGGTCGATTAAAAAATATATTTTGGGCTGATCCGAGGAGTAGGGCCGCCTATAAATCTTTTGATGATCTTGTTACATTTGACACCGCATATCTAACAAATAAGTATGACATGTCATTCGCTCCATTTGTAGGAGTTAATCATCATGGTCATTCTATATTGTTAGGATGTGGATTGATATCACATGAGGACACTGAAACGTTTACATGGTTATTTAGGACATGGTTATCTTGAATGTCCAATGTGGCACCTATTGGAATCATTACTGACCAAGACAGGGCAATGGAAAAAACAATAGAGATTGTTTTTCCTACTACTCGACATCGATGGTGTTTGTGGCATATACTGAAGAAAGTTCCTGAAAAATATGGATGTATAAGCAATATTATGCAATCACTCAGTTATTACATTCTGTTTTTTATGATTCACAAAGTGTTACACAATTTGATGAAACTTGGCAGCATATGCCAGTACAATATGATTTGGACGGTAATGAATGGCTTAGTGGTTATATCATGAGAGACATCATTGGATTCTATGTTTTCTGAAGAACAATTTTTGGGTAGGCATGTCAACCACTCAACGTAGTGAAAGTATGAATGTTTACTTTGATGGGTATGTTAACTCAAAAACAACATTGAAATAATTTGTTGAGCAGTATAACCATGCTTTGCGGAGTAAAGTTGAAAAAGAAGTAAGCGAAGATGTTAAGTCACTTTCACAGCAATTTCCATGTGTAACAGAATATAAGATGGAGTAGCAATTGCAGGAAGTGTATACTATTTCAAAGTTCAAAGAATTTCAGCAAGAGTTAATTAGAAAGATGTATTGCGAAGTTGTCAATTCAGTGGGATCAGAACATGAAGTAAGAGAAGATGTGAAAGTTGGTGATGGGAAAAAAAGAACTTTCTTTAAAGTTTACTTTGAAAAAGAGAAAGGGGAAATTAGTTGTAGTTGTTCAAGGTTTCAGTTTAGAGGAATTCTCTGCAGGCATGCCATTACAACCATGATACGGAATGATGTAGAAGTACTTCCAGAAAAGTATATCCTTGGAAGATGGCGAAAAGATGTTCGAAGATGCCATAGTATGGTGAAAATTAGCTATGATATATGGAGTTCCACAGATGAACAATTGAGATATGACAAAATATGTGCTAATTTCGCTAAAGTCGCACACATGGTTGTAAGAGATATTGAAAGTTCTAATTATGTGTTAGATGGATTGAGAATCTGTGGAAAGATTTATCCAAACAAAACTTTGCTGACAAAACATTTGTTAATTATGGAAAAAGTTGTTGTAACACAGTTGGAAGTTCTGAGACTGCAGTTGAAAGCATTCGTGATCCAGAAGTTACTAGTGGTAAAGGTCGTCCTCGCAGTCGCATGATACAATCAATAAAATTTAAGAAATCTAGAAAAAAGAAACATCAGGTTTCAACACAAGTTAGTATAATTTTGTTAAGTCAATTGGTATTAGTAATTTAATTGAAATCTTATATTCATACAAATTGATTAACAAGATGTACATGTGAACGATCAATTACATTCTACTGAAATACCAACAGAAGATAGCAACATGCTCACGGTAAATATTCATTTTGTTTAGTTTTTTCACAACAAATAATTTTTTTTTATTTGACTATAGTCTTAAGTTACCTTTAATTTGAGTTTGCATGCAGATTGAACATGTTCATGCACCATATGTTCATGTCATTGCACCATGCGTTAATATGGTATGTATGTATGTTATGTTTCTTATTCCAAAAAATATTTGTGAAATGGTTGTCTGATTCATTTGTAATATGTACCACATTACAAGACGCTTCTGTAATATCTGATTCATTTGGAGGATTTAAACAATTATTACTCCAATATAATGAACATGACAAGATGTGCGGGGCTCTTATGAAATGAAGATTCTTGATATAGACTTATTAATTTGTTTGTCATGTCTCAGTTGTACTCTTAGTTCTTTTTCTGAGTTACTTGCAGTTCATCTGAGCCACGCCATAAATGCTCATCTGAGACTTATTTCATATGTTCAAATCCTTTGACATTGTAATTGTTGAGGAAAATATCTCACATCGGTTGAGATAAACAATTAAACTCAAAATATAAACATTGGACAACCCTCAACTCTCAAGCTGGCTTTTGGGTTGAGTTAGGCCCACGAATTTTAATACGGTATCAGAGCCACACTCATGCACGGGTGGGCCCACATTACCTGTCCACGTGACATGAACCAGGAAAAAGACTGGTTTGCACGTGAGGGGGATTGTTGAGGAAAATATCTCACATCGGCTGAGATAAACAATTAAACTCAAAATATAAACATTGGGCAACCATCAACTATACCCGGCCGGCGGTTCGGTTCCGGTTCGGAACCGAACCGAACCGGCCGGTTTCCGGTTCCACAAGTGTGGAACCGGAACCGTAAACCGAACCGGAACCGAACCAGTCGGTTCCGGTTCTGTTACCGGTTTTTTTTTTTTTAATTTTAATAATAAATTTTAAAAATAGAAAAAAATTCTATAATCGTAATATTTTTTCAAACCATTACATCATTTTATATAATCTTTTTTTATAAAATTCTTTTAACATAGAATCATTTTTATAGCCAACTCTTGGCTAGTGCTTTCTTTATATAAGCGATGTGGGATATTTGTTATTTGGCTATTGTGTCCCACATCGCTTATATGAAGAAGTCAATAACCAAGAGTTGGTTATAAAAAGGATGTGGACATTCATGTTTTAGTATTGCAATTTTAAACCTCATTATTATTAATAAAAAAAAATTGAGATTTACTTGTGGAACCTTACGGTTCCAAGTAAATTTTTTTTTTTATTTCGGTTCCGGTTGATTGGTTATAAAAAGGATGTGGACATTCATGTTTTAGTATTGCAATTTTAAACCTCATTATTATTAATAAAAAAAAATTGAGATTTACTTGTGGAACCTTACGGTTCCAAGTAAATTTTTTTTTTTATTTCGGTTCCGGTTGGAACCGCTGGGAACCCTGACCGAACCGGTTGGGTTCCGGTTCAGTTCCGGAATCGGAACTGGAACCGGTTGGAACCGGAACCGTCCGGTTCCAACCGGTTCGGTTCCTGTTCGGTTCTGGTTCCGAACCGGAACCTTGGCCGGGTCTACCCTCAGCTCTCAAGCTGACTTTTGGGTTGAGTTAGGCCCACGAATTTCAACATGGTATCAGAGCCACACTCATGCACTGGTGGGCCCACACTATCTGTCCACGTGACATGAACCAGGCAAAAGACCGGTTTGCATGTGAGGGGGAGTGTTGAGGAAAATATCCCACATCGGCTGAGATAAACAATTAAACTCAAAATATAAACATTTGACAACCCTCAACTCTCAAACTGGCTTTTGGTTGAGTTAGGCCCACGAATTTCAATATGGCCCACACTACTTGTCCATGTGACATGAACCAGGCAAAAGACCGGTTTGCACGTGAGGGGGAGTGTTGAGGAAAATATCTCACATCGGCTGAGATAAACAATTAAACTCAAAATATAAACATTGGACAACCCTCAACTCTCAAGCTGGCTTTTGGGTTGAGTTAGGCCCATGAATTTCAACAGTAATGTTTTATTTAATTTAAATATGCAACAATAGCTTCTGTAATTCTTTATTTATTTTGTTTTATTTACATTGTTTCAGCATGCAACAACATCCGAGCCTTGACAGTTTAACTCATTTTCAAATGTTAAATGCTTCATTTGAAAATTGTCAGCATGTCCATGTTCTGTTTCTTATTTCCTTCTCACATTTTTGATAACTTGTCCAGTATTTCCAAATATGTTACATTTCAAGCTATTGTTTCATATTAAAATTGTCAGCAAAACCAAATCCAGACAAAATCAATTTGAACCATTCACACAACAAACCACAAAACAGAAAGTTTCCTTGAACAACATATGCAAAAGCTTTGCAAAGAAAATAAAGAAATCAAAAGCTTTGCAAGTAAAATATCATATCATACCATAATATGTCAAAGAGTACTTATGAAACATGATTTAAATAAAATAACATATTATAAATATGATACATAACAATAGAAAATAATTATTTCTGATGCATATTTTTTGAATGAGACTAAGTTATCGATTTCCTAATTCATCCCTAATCAACTTCCAGATTTCACCTAGTAAAATGTCATTATTAAGTTCGTAGCTCTTTCGATTTTCCACCCATTGATCATCGTCATTCCAGTCAAAGGCCAGACAATCCTTGAATTTCTAAAACTTCCGATTTGGATTCGTTGATGTAGTTGAAGTCCATAACTTTTGGTATCCGTTGGGGCATTTGTAACATCGTCGTCATTCCAATGAATTTTCGCTTGTGCTAGATGACATTATAATTACAAATAAATTGCAAAATACATAGCACTGAATCAAGGTATACTGAGATAAAATATTCAAGTTGTACATATTCATCAAAACAATAATAGTAACAGCAAACAATATATAAACTGCAAAATGCAGCACTGAATCAAAGCTGTAACCTTCAATTATTTCAAGCTAACAGCAAACAGTATATATTCATTTTCACATAGCAATAATACTAACAACAAACAATATATAAACTGTAAAATGCATAGCACCGAATCAAAGTTGTAACCTTCAATTATTTCAAGCTAACAACAAACAGTATATATTCATTTTCACATAGCAATAATACTAACAGCAAACAATATATAATTTTATTTCAAGCTAAGTTCTATTCAATTATTTTTTCCAAAAAGAATTTCTTCCTAAAAATTTCCTAAAATAATCTTTTTCTAAACTTACCAATGATTCATACCAAGCAACTGGATAAAATAACTCTGGAATCCTTATACAAATGAATTTGTGATGGTGTCGAAAAATGAAAAAAAAAAATTAATCCAAATTTCCTGTGGAAAAATGAATCAGCCATCAATTCCTCAACTATTTAACTTAATTACAATACTCAATCATAACAGTGACAGGAGCTTACCTGCAACACTTTGTGATGGTGAACGAAGTAATTTGGGAAATTTGGTGATGATGGTGAGTCTTTGAACTAAAACGTGGTTGTGCTGGTGAGATGAGTGAACGATGCTTGAGATTCAATCATCTAATAATTGCTGGAAGCCATGGATTTTGAATTACGAATTCTTTGAAGCAATCTCTAACGCATCAGTTTCTGAAATTTGGGGCTGGAAAATCTGCTTTTGTTGATTAAGCTTCATTTAGTTGCTGGAATAAGACAAAACCGGTCTCATTTGGTTATCATTATAAGACAAAACCGGGTCCATCACTTTAAATTAAACGCACCGTTTTGGCACACTTTCGGTACAAAAGTGTGTCCGCTTATCAGTGCTCTTATTTTAATTGCATGGATTAATGCATAGATTGTTGGCGGTATTTTCAGGCCCTATGATATTTAAGTAGTACGGCAGGGGTAAAAAGGTAATTCCCTTCTTGGTCAAGATCATTAATGTCGACCCGACCACTAAAATCCAACATTAAGAGGCCGAGCACTTTATTATCGGTAACCGACCACTCCAGACCGAATGGTCGGGCATTATCATATCGATAACAGCATTCTCAGTTCAAAAGACCATTGTGACCGACCTCATGAAGACCGAGAATATGGCGGGATATGCTCCAAAAGATAAGACATCCAATTTTTACGGGTAAGAAGATAAGTTATCATACTTTCATTGGGAAAAATTGATAAGTCAGTATCTAATAGGATAAAGGAAGTGAAGGTAGTTTCGACTAGGAATTCTTATGGGAAAAGGAAAACTGTTTCTTTGCTATTATAAATAGGAAGGGGAAAGCGTGCTTGTAAGTAGAGCGTTGAGAGTTGAGAAGAGAACAAGAGAGAATTGGACTTGTAAACACAAAACAGATCAAGATAAACATATTTCGGTAATAAAACATCGTCTGTTCTGTGCCCGTGGATGTAGGTTAGATCTGATCCACCGAACCACGTTAAATCTCTTTGTTGATTGGTGAATTTACTTATCTTTTGCCAAATTTGCTTTTGGTTTTCCATAAAAATAAATAAATTCACAGTTGGATGAGGATTGTCTCGGGAGTAAAAAACCCTTATTGCCCATGAGACCAAAATCAGCCGTCAACAGTTGGCGCCGTCTGTGTGGAACTCCAACAAAAAGCAGCTCGCGTAGTAAGACAATGGCAGAATGTGGAAATCACCGGTCGTCAGGGAGTTCAACAGCGGATTGGATGGAGAATATGGAGGAAAATATGAGGAAATATAGGTAGGAAAATCAAATCCTTTTGAAATCCATGATGAACAGACTGCAGAGGATGGAAGAGACGAATAATGAGAGACTTGAAGCCGGAACCAGTCGGAGGAAAGGCGAAATAGCGGAAGGAAAAAGAGTTGCAGATGTGCGTGATGACGATGAACCTAGGAGGAAGGGTCCCTACGGGATGAGGTCCGTAGTGGTAGAAAAAGATTTACAAACGGAGGATACATGGGAAGAAGAAGAGGGGAGACAGTCGCCAGATTCTTCATATGATGGCCCCCGCGACACCAGAATGGGAGACACGAAGTATGGTGAAACTGGACAGGAAATCTCAAGTCATGAGGAACGCCGCACCTGGGGTGACAGACGCAAAGAAGGCCGCAGGGGGCGGCACGGTAACACAGATGGCAATATAAAATCTTGGTTAAGAAAAGAAATGGCCAAGTGGGGAGTGAACCCCAAAACTGATACGGGAGACGCTCGGGACAACGAGGCTGAATCCCCCCTCACTGAAGAAATAAGGTCGGTAAAGTTCCCAAGACGATTCAACATGCCGTCCATGACGCCCTACAAAGGCCACACTGATCCAAAATCCCATATTGAGAGTTTTGTCCTATTTATGGAGGTCCAAGGAGTAGTAGAGGATGCCGTTTGCAAAGTATTCCCCATAACCTTAGGTGGATATGCCATTCTATGGTTCAGAAGTCTAGCCCCAGGGAGCATCGGTAGCTTCAAGCAACTCAGGAAGTCATTTGTTCGGCACTTCAAAGGGGTCTGCGTCCCAAAAAAGAAAATTGGGGAATTGAGGCTCATGAAACAGGGGACGATAAACCCCTGAAGGCTTTCATTGAAAGGTACCATAGCATGGTGCTCGAGGTCGGGGGATATGAGTCGCTCAAGGCCTTGTAGAGTTTGAAAGGAGCCTTAAAGATCGGAAAGTTGTGGACCCACTTGAGGATCCAAGATACACCAGATTATGCCACCGCTCTGGAAATAGCCCGGAAGTTTGTTTTGTTGGAAAACGAAGAGAAAATCTCCCGGAGAGGGGACAACTATCAGAGAGAGGACGATGAGGGTAGAAGCTCCTCGCATGCCAGACAGAGAGTTAAAAAAACCACCCCCGAGGCAAAGGGAATTCAAGCCGATACCTCAAAATGACCAGGAAAAAAGATATCTCGGGATGCGAACCCACGAGTAATCGCGGGAGGGAGTGCCCCCGTGAGATGGCCGGCCTGGCCGGTTTGGGGAATACGACTGCGGGGAATGTGTTCCCGTATGTTTTGTCTGACCAATGGATCTGCGAGAAGCATAGCACGAGGAGGGATTATGCATTCGTGGCGTTTGTTTGCTCCAATGTTACCGAACATAAGGAGGAGCATGCCCTTAATGTTTCGGACACTCTTTGATCCCTACCTATTTGGTCATTCGGATCTTTGAGAAGCATAGCACGAGGTGGGATTATGCCATCGTGGCGTTTGCTTGCTCCAGTGTTACCGAACATAAGGAGGAACATGCCTTTAATGTTTCAGACACTCTTTGATCCCTACCTATTTGGTCATTCGGATCCGTGAGAAGCATAGCACGAGGGGGGATTATGCCCTCATGGCGTTTACTTGCTCAAGTGTTACCGAACATAAGGAGAAGCATGCCCTTAATGTTTCAGACACTATTTGATCCGTACATATTTGGTCATTCGGATCCGTGAGAAGCATAGCACGAGGAGGGATTATGCCCTCGTGGGGTTGGCTTGCTCCAGTGTTACCGAACATAAGGAGGAGCATGCCCTTAATGTTTCGGACACTCTTTGATCCTTACCTATTTGGTCATTCGGGTCTGTGAGAAGCATAGTACGGGGAGGGATTGTACCCTCGTGGAGTATGCCTGCTCCAGCGTTGTAAGGAGAAGCCCTCAAAGAGGAGAGTTCTCGTGAATTGGGGAGATCGAAGAGTTCGTGAAAGAAGGCAACAATGTTTACTCAGTTTTGTTATAGTCTGATCGGTGCACTCGTGGCCGTTAAATTGAACGAAAGCGTCAGATTTACACCATGTGTCGCTTCTAAAATGATCTTTCAGAATTGGATGGACGGCTGAGATTGAACGTCTTTTTAACTGACCATAACGGTCGGATTGTTTTACTTTTGGCGGGAGCACGACGGATGGTTGACAAGTGGCAGGCTCCGGTCAAACCCTAGAAATGATCTGATGGGCATTTAAGAGGATGTGGCAGTTGCGCGTCTCGAGGGATAAAATTACAGAAGGACAATAAAGGGATTTCACCTCGGTAGGAAGAAAGTCAGACCGAACACATGAGTCAGACCGATCAAGATGTAAGTGTGGGCCGACTAAATTTCTCCTTAAGAAGATCGGTTATCAGTTCATCAACCGTACCACTCTTATATAGTTCCCGGCACCAACTTGTATGACTCGTTGGAACCGAGAACTAGAGGACAGATGTTGATGGTGCTTTCAGGTCCTATGTTATTTAAGGAACACAACGGGGGTAAAAAGGGTAATTCCCTTCTTGATAGAGATCATTAATGCCGACCCGACCACATGAGTGTTATAAAGCCAACAGGTAGAGACCGAGCATTTAATGATTGGTGACCAACCACTTTGGCTCGGATGACCGAGCATTATCAGATCGGCAGAAGCATTCTCAGTTCAAATGACTACCACGACCGACCTCATGAAGACCGACCAGATAGCGAGGTGTGCTCAGGAAGATAAGGCATCCTATTTTCTCGGATAAGATGGCAAGATATCCTACTTTCATGGGGAGAAATAGTGAATCAGTGTCTTAATAGGACAAGAAAAGTAAAGGTAGTTTTAAACTAGGAATCCTTATGGAAGAAGGAAATTGTTTCAACTAGGAAATTCTTGTGAGAGAAGGAATCTGATTTCTACACTATTATAAATAGGAGGGTAGAGTGTGCGTAAGAGGCATCAGAATCAAGAACATGATCACTACGATCAAGCTTGTAAACATAAGAGAGATCAGAGAAGCGTATCTCAGTAATAAAAGTATCATTCTGTTTGTGTCCGTGGACGTAGGTTGGACCTGATCCGCCGAACCACGTTAAATCTCCTTGTTGATTGGTGCATTTGTTTGTCTTCTGCTAAATTTGCCTTTGGTTCCTACATAACCAAACAAATTCACTATTGACGGAGGAACTGTCTTGGGAGTAATATTCCCAAATTACCCTGAGACCAAAATCCACCGTCAACAGTTGGCGCCGTCTGTGGGGAAGTTTGCGATAAAAAGCAGTTCACGAAAAAGACAATGTCAGAAGACGGAAATCATCAGTCATCAGGGAGTCCAGCTACGGACTGGATGAAAAGGATGGAAGAAAGCATGAAATCCATGATAGATCGACTGGAGAGAATGGAAGTGATGAACAACGAGAGGCCGGAAGCCGGAACCAGCCGAAGAAGAGGTGAAAAAGAAGAAGGTAAAAGGATTGCAGATATGAGTGAATACGATGAACCCATGAGGAATGGTCCCTGCGGGATAAAATCCATAGTCGTAGAAAAAGATTCACAAACAGAGGACACATGGGAAGAAGAAGAGGGAAGACAATCGCCAGATTCCTCCTATGATAGTCTTCGCGACTCCAGAGGAAAAAACAGGGAGTATGGCGAGAATGTGCGGGAAACTTCAAGGCATTAGGAGCACCGCACCCGGGGCAATAGACGCGAAGAGGGGCACAGAAAGCGACATGGCAGCACAAGTAGTGGGATGAAGTCTTGGTTAAAAAAAGAGATGGCCAAGTGGGGGGTAAACCTCAAGACTAATACATGAGACACCCGGGAGAATGAAGAGGAATCTCCCCTTACAGAAGAAATAAGGTCGGCAAAGTTCCCGAGGGGATTCAACATGCCAACCATGACGCCCTACAAGGGTCATACCGACCCAAAATCCCATATTGAGAGCTTTGTCCTATTAATAGAAGTCCAAGGAGTTGTAGGAGATGCCATCTGCAAAGTATTCCCCCTGACCTTGGGCGGATCCGCCATCCTATGGTACAGAAGTCTGGCCCCGGGGAGTATCGGAAGCTTCACACAACTTAAAAGGTCGTTCATTCGGCACTTCAAGGGGGCATGCGTCCCTAAAAAGACAATTGGAGAGTTGAGACTCATGAAGCAGGGAGAGGACGAGCCCCTAAAAACTTTCATTGAGAGGTACCACAATATGGTACTCGAAGTCGGAGGATATGAGTCCCTTGAGGCCTTGGAAAGTTTAAAAAGAGCCTTAAGGGTCGGAAAACTGTGGACTCACCTAAGGATCTAGGACACACCAGATTATGCTACCGCTCTGGAAGTAGCCCAAAAGTTCGTCTCGTTAGAAAATGAAGAAAAGATCTCCCGGAGGGGGACATCTGTCAGAAAGAGGACGAAAAGGGCAGAGACCCCCCACCGGCCAGACATGGAGTTCAAAAAACTCCTCCCAAGACGCAAGGAATTCAAACCAATGCCTCGGAATGACCAGGAAAGAGGAGTCCCGACCTGAGTAAACCACGTAGTCCGGGAAGAAGCATATATTCCCCTAAGTAAGCCACTAGGGCAGATCATCATGGAGATACAAGGAAAAGGCCTCTTGATAGAACCCGACCTCAGGAGATTTCCCCCAGATAAAAGGAATAAGAAATCTTATTGCATACATCACAATCTGAGGGAACATACAGCGGACGAGTGCAAGGATTTGCCGGAACAGATGGAAGACCTATCACGGAATGGGTACTTAAATAATTATATTGACCATGAAACTATGGCAGCCAGACAGAGGGCACGAAGCCGACAGGTGAACATCATCGCCGTGGGGAAGACACTGGCCGGAGACTCTAACCGGTCAAGAAAAAACTATAGCCGAGCTCGGGGGACGGAGGTGCTGGAAACAGAACGGTCCTCGGTACTACGATGAGGTCGGTCGGTACCCATAATGTTCACCGACGAGGATGCTCGAGGGGTGAGTTTCCCCCATGACGATGCATTAATAATCAAGGAAACAATTGGCGGCTCGGAGGTGGACAGAATCTTGGTAGATCCCGGAAGTGCAGTAGACATAATCTCCAAATAAGCTTTAGAGGGCCTGGGAGTGGAGTATACAACTCTAACCGACTACGGCACCCCCTATATGGCTTCGGGGGCTCAACGGTCGTCCCACTGGGAAGGATACAATTGGCCATGACGATCAGAACTCACCCCAGAACCCGGACGATCATGATAAATTTCGCAGTAGTGGACTGCATGAGCAGTTACCAAGTCATTGTCGGCCGACCTTTCATGATGAAGATAAAGGCCGCGATGTCCTGCTATTACCTAAAGCTGAAATTCCCCACCCGGGAAGGAATCAGAATCTTATGCTGGAGTCAGAAAGTAGCCCGCAGCTGTTTTGCCACTCTCTCACGAGAAACCCTATGCATTGAAGTAGGTACTAGGAAAAGGCAGGAGAATGAAGAAGGGGGAGAAGCAAGTGGGGACCCGGGTCCTCGGCCAAACAAAGCTGCCCGGCTAGGAGCGATCGAAGAATTGGAAGGGATAGAACTCTTCGGACCTGGGAAGAGCATAAAGATAAGGGGAAACTTAGACGGAACCCTGAAACAGGGTCTGCTGAGGTGTCTAAAGGAGTACCCGGACGTCTTCGCATGGGGGCACGACGAAATGCCCGGGATTGATCCGAAATTCATCAATCACCGCTTAGCAGTAAGCCTGTCACACAAGCCGGTCAAGCAGAAAAGAAGAACCTTCAATCAGGAACGGTGCAGGGCAATAGCGACCGAGGTGGACAAATTATTGAAAGCTGGTTTCATCAGAGAAGTAAAATACTCGGAGTGGGTATCAAACGTGGTACTGGTGAAAAAGTCAAACGGAAAGTGGAGAATGTGTGTGGATTTCACCGACCTGAACAAGGCATGCCCGAAAGACAGCTTCCTACTGCCAAACATAGATCAACTAGTAGATACAACTAGGGGTGGGAGCGGTTCGGTTTGGTTCGATTTTTGCTAAAAATCGAACCAAACCATATTTTACGGTTCAGATTTTTTACCTCTCAAACCAAACCATTAAATAACGGTTTGGTTCGGATTGAAAATTTTTTAAACCAGCGGTTTACGGATTGGTTCGGTTAGGTTTACGGATTATTATATTTAAAATAAATTTTCATCCACTTAAGTGAAGACAAAAAAAAAAATTATATCCAACAAATAGTATGAAGTGCTAGGGTGTAAACTGTGACTCCATGGAACACATGCACTCCATAAATGATTGAAAAATTAGGCACAATAATTCTTGTATTTTTTTAAAAATTACCTCGAATAATAATGCTACCATCATTCTAATTAAGAAAAAAATCAAACATCTTACTTTCAAGAATAATGATGCTACCATAAAACAAAAAAATTAAGAATAAAAGTATTAACAAATAAATTGAAGAATAAAAGTATTAACAAATAAATATATTAACAAAAAATTTAAGAATAAAAATATTAACATACTAATAAAAAGAAAACATATAATAAAATTAAAAGAAAAATACAAATACAAATTTTTTTATAAAAATATATAATTTTTTTAATTATAACGGTTCGGTTCGGTTTAACAGGTGCGGTTCGGATTAGCTCCTGAACCGAACCGTAAACCGTTTGGGGTGGGCCAATCCGAACCGCAAACCGAACCGTTAGAAAAAAAATCGTAAATTCGGTATGGTTTGGTTCGGTCGGTTTTTTTGCCCACCCCTAGATACAACAGTCTGCCAGAGACTGCTAAGCTTTATGGATGCCTTCTCAGGATACAACCAGGTCAAGATGCACCATGCGGACGAGGAGAAGACAACTTTTGTCACCGATCATGGGCTTTATTGTTATAAAGTAATGCCCTTCGAATTAAAGAACGCATGAGCCACCTTTCAAAGACTGGTCAACAAAATTTTCAAACCACTCATCGGCACATTAATGCTGGTGTATGTTGATGACATGATAACAATGTCTGAAGAGCCAGGGTGTCACGTGACCGACCTGAAGGAAACCTTTAAGTTATTGAGGAAACACAATTTAAAGCTTAACCCGTAGAAATGTGCTTTCAGAGTAGCCTCAGGGAAGTTTTTGGGTTACATGGTAAGCTCCCGAGGCATAGAAGCCAATCCACAGAAGATCCAAGCCATAATGGACTTGAAATCTCCCAGGACGGTAAAAGAAGTGCAAAGTCTAACCGGCAGATTAGCCGCGCTCAACCGATTCATCTCCCGAGCAAAAGACAAGTGCCACCATTTCTTCAAAGTCATCAAGAAGGCCAAAAAGGAAATCGACTGGACGCTAAAATGCGAGGAAACTTTCCTACAGTTAAAAAAATACCTAACATAGCCACCGCTTCTGGCAAAGCCACTCCTGGGAGAAACCTTATACTTGTACTTGGCTGTATCAGAGCACGCAGTAAGCTCGGTGCTGGTACGAGAGGTCGATAAGGTCCAAATGCCAGTATATTATGTCAGCAAAGCTCTGTTAGATGCTGAGTCCCGATATCCGGTACATGAACTGGTCGCCCTGTCATTGATTACTACAGCCCAGAAACTACGACCCTACTTCCAAGCCCATCCTATTGGGGTTTACACCGATTATCCTCTAAGACAGATTCTACAAAAACCAGAAGTTTCGGGCAGACTAATGAAATGGTCGGTGGAGTTAAGTGAACACGACATTTCTTACCTCCCAAGGATTGCAGTAAAGGGGCAGGCTTTGGCAGATTTTGTCGCAGAATTCACAGAACCCGAGGTTTTGATTGTGGGGGAAGGCAAATGGGAGATGTCAGTAGACGGATCTGCCAGCTCACAATGCAGATGAGCTGGAATCATATTGAAAAACGACAAAGGTGAAGATGTATTGTTCGCCCTGAGGTTCGCCTTCGAGGCCACAAACAATGAGGCAGAGTATGAGGCAATCCTGGCCGGTCTTAGGCTATGCGCGGTGGTAGGAGTCCACGACGTAGTAATAAGAAGTGACTCTCAGCTAGCTGTTCAGCAGCTGAAAGGCGAATTCCAAGCCAGGGAGCCGAATATAATAGCCTACTTGGCTGAAGTAAAAAGGTTGGTGGGAAGAATGAGGAACGTAAACTTTGAACAAATCAGTCGAGAAGACAACTGCGAGGCAGACTCATTGGCACGGCTCGCATCTTCGATAAAATCAGAGAACCCCAGAATGGTCCCTCTAATCTGCCTCCGAGAAAAGAGCGTGGGAGAACTCGAAGTAAAATTATTGGATGAGGAAGACAAAGCCTCGTGGATACAGCCAATTAAGAAATATTTGGAAACAATGGAGACACCCGAGGACAAGAATGAAGCCAGGAAACTAAAATTCAAAAGCATCAAGTTCTCCCTGATCGAATGAGTACTCTACCGGAGGGGCCACACAGTACCCCTCCTGTGGGAACACAGGAACTGGACGACGCATGTTGTTCCAGGCTCGCGGCCTGGTCAGGAGTACGGAGTAGCCACGAGGGACTAAACCGGAGAATAATGGAGTCGCCACCCGGTGTGAACCGGGAAAATGAGATTTAAGGCCGCACTCACCCCTCGCAAGGGAAGACCTCAAACCGTTGGGTTCAGAATGGTCTCTTACTCATGTCACTTGTAATGAAAGGATTTATATAATAATTTAAACAAGCTGAAGTAACACTTATTTCTAAGGGTATCATGCTTCTAAATTCACATTTATAAAATAAAATATGCGCCTAAATATACATGTATTTCACATATAAGATTGCATGCTTAGAAGTACATTAAATCAACAAACAGACAATTTCATTGGTATGTTGTATTCATGGAAACGCAAGCGCATACTAACCACACAAGCACACATAAAGGCGAATCAAATGATGGCGAACATGTGATTTCATAGACATATCATAAACAAATAGCCATTACATGTCCATGCACAAATAAAAGAGTCAACTAAGTACATAATGCAAAAAGACGCTTAGAGATGCAATTAGGCATTAAAGTGAGCATGTTATGACGTGGTGCAAAAGAAGATAGATATAGATACAGACGCACATGTGATGAAAATGACTCAATTCAGTGTATTCGCGTTCGTGTAGCGTTCGTAAACGCGTTCGAACGGTAAACAGAAGGTTCGCGTCCGTATAGCGTTTGATAACGCGTTCGAACGGGACCAGACAGAAAGCATGCGTTCGTGCGGCGTTTCGGAACGCGTTCGAACGGGTTATAGCAGTGACCTCCAAAATGCAGTAAAAAAACATGACACATACATGAACATATGAATATATGACTTCTCGTACATAACAACATATTAAGGGGCGCGGCAAAGTACTGCCGTTAAG
>SKCR01004020.1:0-26721 GCA_019454045.1 Zanthoxylum bungeanum | reverse complement strand
ATATAGCAGTTTCTATAATATAATCTATCTTTCTATCTGTGTAAAGACGTATGACCCTAGAATGATTAGTCATGATACGTTGCAAAAGCGTCGCAACGGACATTGAGAAGTATCATGACGTTGAATTCTCAGACTGTTCCTGGTCAAGGTTAAACTACTTGGTCAGTTATAGTATAACCCGTTGAGACCGGTACATGTCGTATGGAATATATGATCCAATGGTTTCTCAATGAACCATTAGTCTTGGAGACTAGTATAGACGTGTAGGGTTATAGGGATAAACACTGAACGCTCACGAAGATTCTTAATGGATGGTACACCAGCGTCAATAAGAATCTCTTGGGTTGAGTAGCACTGTTGATTCTTAGACTGAGATGCCATTGTGGGCACATGAGACCTTCTCTGCACTTAGATGGCAGTCACGTCACCGATCTATTAGATCAGACCTCTGCATGTTCGTGGTGTAGAAAGATCCTCATGGTGTCCTATGTGTATCAAGATAGGGCTCGTCAGTTCCTGTGTACAGAGCATAGGTAGTCCAATATGATTAGCAATCAGTAAATCCAGGGCCCGTGGTAAAGTTTGGAAGCTAGTTTCTAAACATTCTTTTTGAGATTGCTAATAGAATAGTTCGACTGGATAATCCCGATAGAGATTTGACGTTTACATCTATATCTCTGGGATTTCATCCGATACCTGTGACAGAGGAATTATAATTTTGCCATGACCTCGACCTGTATGGTCAGCGAGATTATCTGTGATCGTCATATCTACGGGTGGATAGATATGGACACGAAATTTGATTTCGTGACGGCATATACCTGAATCTAGAGAGTCTCAATAATAAAACATACTCGTAGAGCACTAGAGCAACATTAATAAATAATATGATTATTTATAAAGTCGTTTAAAGGTTAAACGCAAGATATGTGCTAAAAGGACTAGATAGTCATTTGCTTAATTATTGTGTATTTACATTAATACTTGATTAATTTAAATACACATTAATTAATAGTCAAAATGAGTTATTTGACTTATATCCTAAATGAATATATGTTTTTAATATTTAATGTAAAATATTATACATATATTTAATATATTTGTATTTGATTTATTAATTAATTATTTAATTGTTAATGATTAAATTAATTAAAATATAAATATCTTACATTAGGATATTTAAAGTAAATGATATTAGTTGCAATTGTTGACTTAAATAAATATCTAATAAAGTTGTATTAAGATATTTATGCAAGTTGATAAAGTGAAATGAAATTGAAATTTATATTTGTTGCATTGGTTATGCAATTTCGGCCAAGGCATATTTTTGCCCTAATATAAATTGTTTTCATTTTCATTCATTTAGTTAACCTATAACATTTCACAAAAGAAAATTCCATTGAAGAAACTTAAAGGAAGCTTGAGAAAGAAAGAAAGATCAAAGGAAAGCTTGATTTAGTAATTTTTTCCAACTTACTATTATTAGTAAGGAAATGTTCCTTAGGATATAGGCTTCAATATATGATATCCTTAGTTATTTCTTTCTTTTTCTTTGTGGTTTTTGTTGATGGAAGTTTTGGTGAAGGTGTAAGTATGTATGATGAAGGACGTGAATGACTATTGTAGTGATAAACTTTCTTCAAGGTTTTAGAAACCATGTTGCTAATCTAGAGTTGTTGACCCACTCTTAAATGACTAGATTTGTCTTGAGTTGTTCATTGTGTTGAGACTTGGATTGGATGGAAGAATGATGATTGAAACAATTGATTTAATGTATTGGTCTAATGTCCAATTTGTGGAATTGAAAAATTAGGGTTCATAACCTATTCCAAATTTGGGGCTTTTCTATATGTTGAGGATTTGGGTGTTTATATGATGCACACAAAGTTTCATGTTGATTGGATTTCATTTGAATGAGTTTTGAAGCATGAATGACCAAATGGTCAAATTTGGCACCAAATGGTGCTCACGGCATTGGATGAAGAAAATGGGGATTTTTGTGGCTTTTGGTGTTTTAATGTTTGAACATTCTAAGTTCATCTTAGAAATGTTAGAATCATTCAAAATTGATTAGATCAATTTCGGACTAAAATGGACAAAATACCATATAAGGGTAATTTGGTAATTTCACTTGAATATGATTCATTTGAAATTTTGTTTCTAATTTGAATATTGGGTAATTAAATAAATGTGTTTATTTATTTAATCCAAGAAAAAGTTTTGAAATCTGAAAATCGGATTTCACCGCTTCGCTGCGTTACCGGATTCACCCCTAAAAACCCCATAAAAATGGTATCAGAGCGATTTGATTCTAGGCCACTTAAAATGATTAGCCTTCATTGAATCACTGTTAATCTGTTTTTCTGACTTTGTGCATGCTTATTAAGATCTAAACTGGTTAGATTTATGGTGTATGACACTTAGCGGAAAATCCCTAATAATAAGGTTTAAAGTAATTATGAATTGATGCATGTTATATGGTCCGTCTTGTCAATACGGTTTATGAATATCTCTTGTGACTACATCCGAGACCGTGCCTCTGCTGTGAGGGTGTAGCCGATAAAGATTTATTTATACCGGTGTATATTTAGATACTAGGTAAATTCAAGTAAAAGCGGAATTCTGAACGTGCCCTTGCTGTCAGAATTACGTAAGTAACTTGAGTTTATCATTGACGAGTTTAACCTTGGTACGTCTCCTTGTGGGCCTGCCTTCGCAGCGACAACGAGAAACGGCCAGGACCGGAAACTTAGGAGTCATTAGTGAATGATTGACAAATGAGTTGTCTACCTGATGAATATACGTAGGCGAGACCGTGCCTCTGCTGTGAGCCGAAATATATTCACGGGATCCACTTTTCACTATTAATATTTAATTTAATTATTAAATATTTGTATTCTGTTTGGGATTACTAGTATGCTATTTAGTGGGAGGGGCATATTAGATTAAAAATCCATGATCATTTATGCTTTTGATATTATATGAAACTGCTTAATTTCTGCTAACCGTTTTTCGTGATCTATATGATAGATTGGCGATGGCGGCACAATCCACAAATCAGTTTGCGCGTATGCTTGATGCGAACAAACTGAAAGGCACTTAGAACTTTGCAGACTGGGAATGGATTTGAGGATTGTCCTCGATTCCGAGAAGCTGGGTTATGTTCTTGAGGGTCCGTTGCCCCTTGCAGTGGGCGAGGATGCTTCGGAGGAGGAACGCCAAGTTTTTGAAACTTGGAAGGATGATGATTAAGGGTTTAAATCATACATCTTTAGTTCACTGTCTCGAAACTCAAGCAACAGTACTATGGTATGTTAGATTCCATAGTATGATGACGCGATTGAGACAATCGTTTGAGAACCAGGAACAAGTTATTGTTCACAAAGTCGCCATGGAACTGGTCAATAGAATCTTTATGCTCAAAACCTCGATTCAAATAGTAATTTATTTGGTACCTCCAAGAATCAGAACTGTCATTCTACCCTTCTCAGGGATTCCACCAACAAACGCAAAGTTTATTACTGATCAATATTACTTATCACCATTTAGCTATTGTAATTTTTTTCCTAATTATGGGTCACATGTACACAATAAATTTTGGGATTGGGCACAGTAAAAGATTGAAATATTCTCATCATGAACTGAGTGGGGCTAATGTTTTAATAAGAAATCTCTTACCAACATTCATGCTAAAGCTTTTTCTTCTTCTTAATATCACGCGTATTGGGACTGGTATTAGATCAAGCTATAACAATTTATGTATTCTCAATGCCCCTAATTTCCATAAATTATCACTTCAAAAATCTTCGATGGTTATAAAGTATCCACAATACAAAAGAGATGGATATTTGTTATCTCAACCATTCTTCCTAGTCTCTATCCCGATAAAGAAAATGGACAATTTATAACAGTTTTCGTGAAAACTTATATAAAAATAGACTATGAACACTTATGATAAATAAGATTCATAATATCATAAGAATGATTCTAATGAATTTGAATAGACTATAGACTGAAATCAAAATCATTTTCAAGAAAAGAAGTAGGGTATTTATTAAAAAATACGAACGAGAACAAATCGATTCAGAAAACGAATCCAAATTTTAAAATTTTTATTCGATGTAGTTATAGTTGATCCCAATGATTAAAAAAATGAAAAAAAAAATCGATAAAAGAAATTGGTAAGAGTTCCCCGGTGGTCATACAAATTAATCGATAACTTAGACCAAGAGCTGGAGAATACAACGAAAATATCAGATAGGAGCATGCATTTCATTCAAGAAAAGCCAAACGTTTAGTGGTTTATGTTGATCACCAGGATAAAAGAGGATGTGACTTTGTCACTGTAGGCACTGCATTTTTACACATAAGTCCCTATGATGAGTCTCATTTTGGAGACACACCTTTAAGTCACGGAGGTCACGGGAAACGGACATCGGAAGGGGAAATTCAGTATAAACAAGGTTCACTGTTTTCGTTGGTGCTGTGCTACGTTTGTGTATACGTTCGAACGTCAAACAGATTGCGGGCGTTCGTGCTGCGTTCGATGATGCGTTCGAACGGTGCGGTAATTCTGGTTTTGCTGCTAGCCTCACATCCAGCCCATTTAGCCCCCCAAAGCCCATCAAAAAAACACATCCCAATTTAAATAAATAAATATTAATTAAAACATTAACTAAATAAGCTAATAATTAAATTAATTAAATAATTAAATAAAAATATACAAACATAAAATAAACAATTACCAACTTAAACTAAAATCATGCCTAATTAAAATCAATCAACCAATTATATCCCAATCTAATAAGATTATTCCCAAAACTAAAATATTTATTCCTAATCCAAGCCAATCAAATATTCAACCTTCCCTATCTAGCAAGATTTGTCCCCCCTCCATCTTTGACTTCCCTTAACCAAACCAAATCAAATCCTCTTCAATTAGCCAAATCCCTTTCCTTGTCAAGCCCAACCCTTTGCCTATAAAAAACCCTTCACCAACCTTCTCAACCCTAGTCCCTAGCTCATACACAACACACATAAAAATTACAGGAAGAACACACCCAAGAAAAAAAAAAAGCAAAAGATAAAGAGGAGACGGCAGCGAAACCACAAGGAAACAGTAGCAAAACGGACTCAAAACAGTAAAGACAACGAACGAGAACAGTGAACCAGTGAACCGGGAGAGTTGCGGAGCATCCACCCTTCCGACGATCGTGTACCGTACATCCGAGAGGTGATTTAAAAGGTTAGACCTGAGGGTACATTTTCATTAGCTTATATTCGTTTTTTTTATTATTATTATTGAATTCTATTCGCATGAGAGTCGTTTATGGATGCATGTTGTGGCTTGAATGAAATGGAAGAGTGTCGTCTCTTGTGGTATATAGGATGGAAACCCAGACGTAAATTCCGTAGCCGAATCCGAATGGACGGTAGTGCGGTCTGTACATGGGACACAACTCCACGTACCACCTGAGTAAACGGCACCTTCTCTTGTGTGGAGTTGCTTGGTTTATTTATTTCTTGTCATTTAAATCCTGTATGTTGCTTATTCCCGTATGATATGATCGAGTGCATGGGCTTAGCAAGTGCGATGAAAGGTTCCCTAATTGGAGGGGTTAAAATCCTTCACCACGACGCTTTGCCGCACCGATCGATGTGTGTTGGTTGAATGCGAGATACGTTCAATCGAGCATACCTAGTTTGATATGATTGTCTTTATTTTCGTATGCATGATTCAACCGAGCGCATGGGTTTAGTAAGTGTGATGTGAGATCCCCTATTGGAGGGGTTAAAGCCCTTTACCACGATGCTTTGCCGCGCCGGTTGATGTGTGTTCGGTTGGATGCAAGACACGTTCAATCGGACATACTTAGAATAGTATGATTGTCTTTATGTTGTATGCATGATGTGATGTGACGCGCATGGGCTTAGTATGTTGGTCTAAAGGTCCTCTCTTTGAGAGATCAAGAGCCCTCAAAAGGCCACCTTTACGGCAGTACTTCGCCGCGCCCTTTATCTTGCTGTTTATGTATTGCGTCCCATTTCATGCATCAGGTCTGTTCCCGTTCGAACGCGTTTACGAACGCAACTCGAACGCGCATGCATTTTTGCCTTATCATGCATCAGGTCTCACTTACGTTCGAACGCGTTCACGAACGCCATACGAACGCGAGCATTCTGTCTCATTTCCGTTCGAACGCGTTAACAAACGCCATACGAACGCGAGCATTCTGTTTCATTTCCGTTCGAACGCGTTTACGAACGCTACTCGAACGTGAGCATTCTGTTTCATTTCCGTTCGAACGCGTTTACGAACGCGACACGAACGCGAACCTTCTGTTTACTATTCGAAGCGTTTACGAACGCTACACGAACGCGAACACACTGAACTGAGTCTGTCTTATCATATTCATGCATAATTGCCTCTCGGTTGATCGTTCTTGTGTTATATAGCCAACCGTATTATTTGTATTCCTGCATTTATCCATTCCATGTGTTCTTGGGATTGTATTCAAGCATGATTAGGTGTTAGCATGTTTATTCCATTGGTTGCGTCGTTTGCCTTGGTCTTGATTTAACGCATTACGATTCATATGCCTATGCCATGATGACTTTGGAGTATTATTTCTTGTGATATATCGGATGGAAACCCAGACATAAATTCCGTAGCCGATTCCGAATGGACGGTAATGCGGTCTGTACTTGGGATACAATTCCACGTATCACGGAAGAGTGCTCACATGTATGCTTGTGCGGATACTACGTATGCTTTGTTTTCATGAATATGATATGCTGAATGAAGTTGTATGTTCATTGTTACTTTGAGGTATTTTGTTAGACATGTGTTATTAGATATGAGATATATGCGAAATGTATGTATGAGTGTTATTTTGTACCCATGAATATAGAAGCATGATATTCTTAGAAATAAGTGTTACTTAAGCCTGATTAAATATTACATAAATCCTTTCATTACAAGTGACATAAGTAAGGGACCATTCCGAACCCAACGGTTTGAGGTCTTCCCTTGCGAGGGGTGAGTGCGGCCTTAAATCTCATTTTCCCGGTTCACACCGGGTGGCGACTCCATATTCTCCGGTTTAGTCCTCTGTTGGCTACTCCGTACTCCCAACTAGGCCGCGAGCCTAGGAACAGCATGCGTCGCCCAGGTCCTGTTGTCCACAGTCTGGCGACTCCACTGGGGATAGAGAATTGGCCCCGAAATATTGTCTTGTAATGTTTGGATTTATGTTTTAATTGACCGTGTCTATAGTGGATAAAGGAGGGTTTAATCAAGGGCACTTTGAGGCTAGGTAATGGTTTGGTGTCTTCCTTCACTCACTACCTTTCTAGAAGGAAAAGCTGTGAGGACACCTATATAGCCATCTACTCGTAGCCTTTGTGATGGACTAATTTGGAGGACTCGTTGTTTATTCCTGACAACAAGCGATAAGAGCCTAAGAGGCTTGGGTATTTAAGTGAGCCTCGCTCCACCTTCCCTCTGGGGGATCTACAACGGGAAATCCATTTGACAGTCCGTCACACACCATAGCTCATTGGCACGTACCTTAGTGTATAAAAAATGGTGCGCCACTTGGTTGCTCGAACCCTTGAGTGGGGAGACCTAGTTGTGGGCCATCCTTCGCCGGTGAGAGCCTTTGTCTATACTCTTACTAACCCACCCATAGACCGGGTTGGCTAAAGTAGTAACAATTATTTCCTGGATATGTGCTTGTGGACCATCCTCATTTGGATGCAGTTGGACTATTGTCAGAAATGCGGGCTTGCGGGCCATTTAAACTGGGGCAAGTTCGTACCTTATGACTATTAGGCCCAAAGCTTCTGAAATGTTGATGGGCCATACTGTAGAAATTATTACGTTTGCATTATCTTCATTATATGTTTGTGTTTAGGAACATTATCATTTGGATTTAGTTGGGCTCTTTGCCATAAGATGTGAACTTGTTGGGCCATTTAAACTGGGACGAGTTCACTCCTATGACAGTTAGCCCAAAAGCTTCTAAAATGATAATGGGCCGATTTGTTTAAAAATTTTAATTGATTTAGTCTGTTCTATATGTTACACGCATCTCATGCTCCTCATGCATACATGCATCATGCTAACCTTTGTTTTCCAAAAAGCCATCATAGTTTCCCGTTGGGTTAGGGAAGAGATACGACTCACACTAAAAGAACTGCAACAAGCATGAGTGAATCCGCCGATGAGGGATCCCGCCTAGATCAATTGGAGATCAAAGTAGCTGAGATTGTTGAGCAATTGCAAGTTTTGACCAATGTTGTGGCCAGTTTGACTGTACCCCGTGTAGCCAATAATAGAAAGTTGTGCAACCAGAATGGAAAAAATCATTGGGAAACCTTCAAGGACCAAGCCCACTCCCTCTGGGGTTACCCCCATCAGAAATAGACAATTCTCCGATCTGGGTAAACCTTTGTCGGAAGTATTTGAAGAACTGAAAAGGCAAGGACTCTTATATCCCTTAGAGCCTAAACCACTTCCAAACCCCGTGCCATGCTACCTTAACCTGAACCTTTACTGTTACTTCCATCAGCAAAAGGGTCATGAAACTAACAATTGCCCCGCCTTAGGCACGAAATCCAGGACCTCATAGACTCACACAAAATACCTGACCCTGAAAAAGAACAACCCGACACACATAGAAAACCTCCACCCACACATATGATCAACACTGGCCTACCAGACAACCTTGCCTTCCAAAACCCACAACCATCAAACTTCTCGCATGGAGATACAGGACAACAGTGACAAAAATGAAATAAAGCAGATGGGGGATTTCTGGGAAAACTTCTCGGACAGTGACGGGGAGGAGGTGAGGTGGCAAAAAAAGGAGAAGTAAATGGGAAAAAGAACTACTGCAGTTGGAGAATCTGATGTTCGAAGAAAGCAAAAAGACGGGTGAAGACGAAGATGCAAATTATGGAGGTGTTTGTTTCCCGGATCTTATTCAATTATGATCCTGCATTTTTAAAGACATTGATTTTGTCTCTTTGTTCAAACCTTTTCTTAATGATAATAAGACGTTCACTTCGCTGAATCTCTTCTGCAATATGAGTACATTTGAGAAAAGCATTCAACCTTTGTACTATGAACACGGGGAATCCTCAGAATAAGAAAACAAAAAAGATGAGATAGCCATTCAGAAATTGGGAAAGGGGGCAGTGAGACTGTTAGAAAGGAATGAGTTCACCGAGCCGATCAATATGGAAAGAATGAAGTAGTACTCTGCCTGAGGGGGAGAAAACCGAGCAGTCACCAAGAGAATTGGCAGAAGACCTAACCTAACGGGATAAGAAACTTATGCATGCATGCATACACGTAACATACTTTGCATTCTTTTGTGTTTGTTTTGTTTTGTATTCACAGGTTTTGAAGCAGAAATAGAGAAATCGGCAAAGACAAGCCAATCAGAAACAGCGACAGCACTGTATCAGTCTAGGGGCGAGTCCCATATAAGTATCAGTCTGGGGGCAAGACCCACATCAACATCAGTTTCTGCCGGGTATGGCATTCTGGGGGCAAGGCCCACATCAGCATCAGTTTCTGCCGGGTATGGCATTCTGGGGGCGAGGCCCACATTGGTTCAGTATTAGTTCTACCGGGTATAGTACTCCGGGGGCGGGGCCCACTCTCATGTCAGTAATGGTTCAGAAATGGACCATCTCTCATCAGCAACGGTTCGGAAATGGACCATCTCTCATCAGCAACGGTCCGAAAATGGACCACTCTCTTATCAGTAACGGTTCGGAAATAGACCACTCTCATATCAGTATTGGTTCGGAATGGACTATCTCTTCTCAGCAATGGTTCAGAAATGGACACTCTCATATCAGGCATGGTTCGGAAATGGACTATCTCTCATCAACACGGTTCGGAAATGGACCATTCATCACATCTCGCCGAAAATGGCGCTCCGAAAATGGAGCATGGTTCGAAATGGACCATCATCTCATCACTTGCCGAAAAGGGGCACTCCGAAAATGGAGCATGGTTCGGAAATGGACCATTATCTCATCAGCTTGCCGAAAATGGCACTCCGAAAATGGAGCACGGTTCGGAAATGGACCATTATCTCATCAGCTCGCCGAAAATGGCACTCCGAAATGGAGCATGGTTCGGAAATGGACCACAATGACATCAGTCGCCGAAAATGGCACTCCGAAAATGGAGCACGGTTCGAAAATGGACCATTTCACCTCAAGCCGAGAATGGCACTCCGAGAATGGAAGTACAGTTCGGGAAAGAAAAGCCAAGAATGGCAATCCGAGAATGGAGCATGGTTCGAAAATGGAACTTATCAATCTCGCGAAAATGGCACTCCGAAAAGAGCATGGTTCGAAATGGACATCACCTCATCACTTGCCGAAAAGGGCACTCCGAAAATGGAGCATGGTTCGAAAATGGACTACTTTCACATCTCCGAAGCGGCACTCCGAAAATGGAGCACAGTTCGGAAATGGACCAAGGAAGGCCTAACCCATCAGAATATAATACATATACATGCATACATCCATACATATCAATACATGCAATGTTTGTTTCGTGTTCGCAGGTTTATAGCAGCAAAGACCATCTCATCAAGTAACGGTTCAAAAATGAGCCACAATCTACCACAACAGACGCCGGAAATGGCACTCCCAAAATGGAGCACTCACAACAGACGCCGGAAATGGCACTCCAAAATGGAGCACTCACAACAGACGCCGGAAATGGCACTCCAAAATGGAGCACTCAGAACAGAGGCCGAAAATGGCATTCCAAAATGGAACACACACACAGCAGATGCCGAAAATGGCGTTCCAAAATGGAACACACACAACAAATGCCGGAAATGGCGCTCCAAAATGGAGCACATACACGAAAGATGCCGAAAATGGCGCTCTAAAAATAGAGCACGGTTCGGGAGTGAACCAGGGGTCGCAGCACCTCACCACCAAATCAACTCAACTCGACACATGGTAAGTCAAGTGGCAGCTGGCGAGCCAGGTAAGTAGAAATGCATTGCATAACTTTGATAGGATTGTCACTGTTGCACATTACACAAGTCCCATCAAAGTGGGGGCGACTGTAGGCACTGCATTTTTACACATAAGTCCCTATGATGAGTCTCATTTTGGAGACACTACCTTTTAAGTCACGGAGGTCACGGGAAACGGACATCGGAAGGGGAAATTCAGAATAAACAAGGTTCACTGTTTTCGTTGGTGCTACGTTCGTGTATACGTTCGAACGTCAAACAGATTGCGGGCGTTCGTGCTGCGTTCGATGATGCGTTCGAACGGTGTCGGTAATTATGGTTTTGCTGCTAGCCTCACATCCAGCCCATTTAGCCCCCCAAAGCCCATAAAACACATCCCAATTTAAATAAATAAATATTAATTAAAACATTAACTAAATAAGATAATAATTAAATTAATTAAATAATTAAATATAAAAACATATACCAAACATTAAAATAAACAATTACCAAACTTAAACTAAAATCATGCCTAATTAAAATCAATCAACCAATTATATTCCCAATCTAATAAGATTATCCCAAAACTTAAAATATTTTATTCCTAATCCAAGCCAATCAAATATTCAACCTTCCCTATCTAGCCAAGATTTGTCCCCCCTCAATCTTTGACTTCCCTTAACCAAACCAAATCAAATCCCTCTTCAATTAGCCAAATCCCTTTCCTTGTCAAGCCCAACCCTTTGCCTATAAAAGAACCCTTCACCAACCTTCTCAACCCTAGTCCCTAGCTCATACACAACACACACATAAAAATTACAGGAAGACACACCCAAGAAAAAAAGGAAGCAAAAGATAAAGAGGAGACGGCAGCGAAACCACAAGGAAACAGTAGCAAAACGGACTCAAAACAGTAAAGACAACGAACGAGAACAGTGAACCAGTGAACCGGGAGAGTTGCGGAGCATCCACCCTTCCGACGATCGTGTACCGTACATCCGAGAGGTGATTTAAAAGGTTAGACCTGAGGGTACATTTTCATTAGCTTATATTCGTTTTTTTTATTATTATTATTGAATTCTTCGCATGAGAGTCGTTTATGGATGCATGTTGTGGCTTGAATGAAATGGAAGAGTGTCGTCTCTTGTGGTATATAGGATGGAAACCAAGACGTAAATTCCGTAGCCGAATCCGAATGGACGGTAGTGCGGTCTGTACATGGGACACAACTCCACGTACCACCTGAGTAAACGGCACCTTCTCTTGTGTGGAGTTGCTTTGGTTTATTTATTTCTTGTCATTTAAATCCTGTATGTTGCTTATTCCCGTATGATATGATCGAGTGCATGGGCTTAGCAAGTGCGATGAAAGGTTCCCTAATTGGAGGGGGTTAAAATCCTTCACCACGACGCTTTGCCGCACCGATCGATGTGTGTTGGTTGAATGCGAGATACGTTCAATCGAGCATACCTAGTTTGATATGATTGTCTTTATTTTCGTATGCATGATTCAACCGAGCGCATGGGTTTAGTAAGTGTGATGTGAGATCCCCTATTGGGAGGGGGGCTAAAGCCCTTTACCACGATGCTTTGCCGCGCCGGTTGATGTGTGTTCGGTTGGATGCAAGACACGTTCAATCGGACATACTTAGAATAGTATGATTGTCTTTATGTTTGTATGCATGATGTGATGTGACGCGCATGGGCTTAGTATGTTGGTCTAAAGGTCCTCTCTTTGAGAGATCAAGAGCCCTCAAAAGGCCACCTTTACGGCAGTACTTCGCCGCGCCCCTTTATCTTGCTGTGTTATGTATTGCGTCCCATTTCATGCATCAGGTCTGTTCCCGTTCGAACGCGTTTACGAACGCAACTCGAACGCGCATGCATTTTTGCCTTATCATGCATCAGGTCTCACTTCCGTTCGAACGCGTTCACGAACGCCATACGAACGCGAGCATTCTGTCTCATTTCCGTTCGAACGCGTTAACAAACGCCATACGAACGCGAGCATTCTGTTTCATTTCCGTTCGAACGTGTTTACGAACGCTACTCGAACGTGAGCATTCTGTTTCATTTCCGTTCGAACACGTTTATGAACGCGACACGAACGCGAACCTTCTGTTTACTGTTCGAACGCGTTTACGAACGCTACACGAACGCGAACACACTGAACTGAGTCTGTCTTATCATATTCACGCATAATTGCCTCTTGGTTGATCGTTCTTATGTTATATAGCCAACCGTATTATTTGTATTCCTGCATTTATCCATTCCATGTGTTCTTGGGATTGTATTCAAGCATGATTAGGCTGTTAGCATATTTATTCCATTGGTTGCGTCGTTTGCCTTGGTTTGGTTTATTTAACGCATTACGATTCATATGCCTATGCCATGATGACTTTGGAGTATTATTTCTTGTGGTATATCGGATGGAAACCCAGACATAAATTCCGTAGCCGATTCCGAATGGACGGTAATGCGGTCTGTACTTGGGATACAATTCCACGTACCACTTGGAAGAGTGCTCACATGTATGCTTGTGCGGATACTACATATGCTTGTGTTTTCATGAATATGATATGCTGAATGAAGTTGTATGTTCATTGTTACTTTGAGGTATTTTGTTAGACATGTGTTATTAGATATGAGATATATGCGAAATGTATGTATGAGTGTTATTTTGTACCCATGAATGTAGAAGCATGATATTCTTAGAAATAAGTGTTACTTAAGCCTGATTAAATTATTACATAAATCCTTTCATTACAAGTGACATAAGTAAGGGACAATTCCGAACCCAACGGTTTGAGGTCTTCCCTTGCGAGGGGTGAGTGCGGCCTTAAATCTCTATTTTCCCGGTTCACACCGGGTGGCGACTCCATCATTCTCCGGTTTAGTCCTCTGTTGGCTACTTCGTACTCCCAACTAGGCCGCGAGCCTAGGAACAGCATGCGTCGCCCAGGTCCTGTTGTCCCACAGTCTGGCGACTCCACTGGGGATAGAGAATTGGCCCCGAAATATTTGTTGTAATGAGTGGATTTATGTTTTTAATTGACCGTGTCTATAGTGGATAAAGTGAGGGTTTAATCAAGGGCACTTTGAGGCTAGGTAATGGTTTGGTGTCTTCCTTCACTCACTACCTTTCTAGAAGGAAAAGCTGTGAGGATACCTACATGGCCATCTACTCGTAGCCTTTGTGATGGACTAATTTGGAGGACTCGTTGTTTATTCCTGACAACAAGCGATAAGAGCCTAAGAGGCTTGGGTATTTAAGTGAGCCTCGCTCCACCTTCCCTCTGGGGGATCTACAACGGGAAATCCATTTGACAGTCCGTCACACACCATAGCTCATTGGCACGTACCTTAGTGTATAAAAAAGGGTGCGCCCACTGGTTGCTCGAACCCTTGAGTGGGGAGACCTAGTTGTGGGCCATCATTCGCCAGTGAGAGCCTTTGTCTATACTCTTACTAACCCACCCATAGACCGGGTTGGCTAAAGTAACAATTATTTCCTTGGATATGTGCTTGTGGACCATCCTCATTGGATGCAGTTGGACTATTGTCAGAAATGCGGGCTTGCTGGGCCATTTAAACTAAACTGGGGCAAGTTCGTACCTTATGACTATTAGGCCCAAAGCTTCTGAAATGTTGATGGGCCATACTGTAGAAATATTAGGTTTGCATTATCTTCATTATATGTTTGTGTTTAGGAACATTATCATTTGGATTTAGTTGGGCTCTTTGCCATAAGATGTGAACTTGTTGGGCCATTTAAACTGGGACGAGTTCACTCCTATGACAGTTAGCCCAAAAGCTTCTAAAATGATAATGGGCCGATTTGTTTAAAAATTTTAATTGATTTAGTCTGTTCTATATGTTACACGCATCTCATGCTCCTCATGCATACATGCATCATGCTAACCTTTGTTTTCCAAAAAGCCATCATAGTTTCCCGTTGGGTTAGGGAAGAGATACGACTCACTAAAAGAACTGTGCAACAAGCATGAGTGAATCCGCCGATGAGGGATCCCGCCTAGATCAATTGGAGATCAAAGTAGCTGAGATTGTTGAGCAATTGCAAGTTTTGACCAATGTTGTGGCCAGTTTGACTGTACCCCGTGTAGCCAATAATAGAAAGTTGTGCAACTAGAATGGAAAAATCATTGGGAAACCTTCAAGGATCAAGCCCACTCCCTCTGGGGTTACCCCCATCAGAAATAGACAATTCTCCGATCTGGGTAAACCTTTGTCGGAAGTATTTGAAGAGCTGAAAAGGCAAGGACTCTTATATCCCTTAGAGCCTAAACCACTTCCAAACCCCGTGCCATGCTACCTTAACCTGAACCTTTACTGTTACTTCCATCAGCAAAAGGGTCATGAAACTAACAATTGCGCCCGCCTTAGGCACGAAATCCAGGACCTCATAGACTCACACAAAATACCTGACACTGAAAAAGAACAAACCGACACACATAGAAAACCTCCACCCACACATATGATCAACACTGGCCTACCAGACAACCTGCCTTCCAAACCTACAACCATCAAACTTCTCGCATGGAGATACAGGACAACAGTGACAAAAATGAAATAAAGCAGATGGGGGATTTCTGGGAAAACTTCTCGGACAGTGACGGGGGAGGGAGGTGGCAAAAAGGAGAAGTAAATGGGAAAAAGAACTACTGCAGTGGAGAATCTGATGTCGAAGAATGACTGGACAAAGTTAATGCAAAAAGAACGGAAATGCAAGACGGTGGGTGAAGACAAGATGCAAATTATGGAGGTGTTTGTTTCCCGGATCTTATTCAATTATGATCCTGCATTTTTAAAGACATTGATTTTGTCTCTTGTTCAAAACTTTTATTAATGATAATAAGACGTTCACTTCGCTGAATCTCTTCTGCAATATGAGTACATTTGAGAAAAGCATTCAACCTTTGTACTAGAACACGGGAATCCTCAGAATAAGAAAGCAAAAAAAAGATGAGATAGCCATTCAGAAATTGGGAAAGGGGGCAGTGAGATGTTAGAAAGGAATGAGTTCACCGAGCCGATCAATATGGAAAGAATGAAGTAGTACTCTGCCTGGGGGGGAGAAAAACCGAGCAGTCACCAAGAGAATTGGCAGAAGACCTAACCTAACGGGATAAGAAACTTTATGCATGCATGCATACACATAACATATTTGCATTCTTTGTGTTTGTTTTGTTTTGTATTCACAGGTTTGAAGAAGCAGAAATAGAGAAATCGGCAAAGACAAGCCAATCAGAAACAGCGACAACACTGTATCAGTCTAGGGGCGAGTCCCATATAAGTATCAGTCTGGGGCAAGACCCACATCAACATCAGTTTCTGCCGGGTATGGCATTCTGGGGGCAAGGCCCACATCAGCATCAGTTTCTGCCGGGTATGGCATTCTGGGGGCGAGGCCCACATTGGTTCAGTATTAGTTCTACCGGGTATATAGTACTCTGGGGGCGGGGCCCACTCTCATGTCAGTAATGGTTCGGAAATGGACCATCTCTCATCAGCAACGGTTCGGAAATGGACCATCTCTCATCAGCAACGGTCCGAAAATGGACCACTCTCATATCAGTAACGGTTCGGAAATAGACCACTCTCATATCAGTATTGGTTCGGAAATGGACTATCTCTCCTCAGCAATGGTTCAGAAATGGACCACTCTCATATCAGGCATGGTTCGGAAATGGACTATCTCTCATCAACACGGTTCGGAAATGGACCATTATCACATCTCGCCGAAAATGGCGCTCCGAAAATGGAGCATGGTTCGAAATGGACCATCATCTCATCACTTGCCGAAAAGGGGCACTCCGAAAATGGAGCATGGTTCGGAAATGGACCATTATCTCATCAGCTTGTCGAAAATGGCACTCCGAAAATGGAGCAACGGTTCGGAAATGGACCATTATCTCATCAGCTCGCCGAAAATGGCACTCCGAAATGGAGCATGGTTCGGAAATAGACCACAATGACATCAGTCGCCGAAAATGGCACTCCGAAAATGGAACACGGTTCGAAAATGGACCATTATCACCTCAAGCCGAGAATGGCACTCCGAGAATGGAAGTACAGTTCAGGAAAGAACAAGCCAAGAATGGCAATCCGAGAATGGAGCATGGTTCGAAAATGGACTACTTATCACATCTCGCCGAAAATGGCACTCCGAAAATGGAGCATGGTTCGAAATGGACCATCACCTCATCACTTGCCGAAAAGGGCACTCCGAAAATGGAGCATGGTTCGAAAATGGACTACTTTCACATCTCGCCGAAGCGGCACTCCGAAAATGGAGCACAGTTCGGAAATGGACCAAGGAAGGCCTAACCCATTAGAATATAATACATATACATGCATACATGCATACATATCACATACATGCAATGTTTGTTTCATGTTCGCATTTTTATAGCAGCAAAGACCATCTCATCAAGTAACGGTTCAAAAATGAGCCACAATCTACCACAACAGACGCCGGAGGAAATGGCACTCCAAAATGGAGCACTCACAACAGACGCCGGAAATGGCACTCCAAAATGGAGCACTCACAACAGACGCCGGAAATGGCACTCCAAAATGGAGCACTCACAACAGAGGCCGAAAATGGCATTCCAAATGGAAACCCACACACAGCAGATGCCGAAAAATGGCGTTCCAAAATGGAACACACACAACAAATGCCGGAAATGGCGCTCCAAAATGGAGCACATACACGAAAGATGCCGAAAATGGCGCTCTAAAATAGAGCACGGTTCGGGAGTGAACCAGGGGTCGCAGCACCTCACCACCAAATCAACTCAACTCGACACATGGTAAGTCAAGTGGCAGCTGGCGAGCCAGGTAAGTAGAAATGCATTGCATAACTTTGATAGGATTGTCATTGTTGCACATTACACAAGTCCCATCAAAGTGGGGGCGACTGTAGGCACTGCATTTTTACACATAAGTCCCTATGATGAGTCTCATTTTGGAGACACTACCTTTTAAGTCACGGAGGTCACGGGAAACGGACATCGGAATGGGAAATTCAGAATAAACAAGGTTCACTGTTTTCGTTGGTGCTACGTTCGTGTTACCTTCGAACGTCAAACAGATTGCGGGCGTTCGTGCTGCGTTCGATGATGCGTTCAAACGGTGTCGGTAATTCTGGTTTGCTGCTAGCCTCACATCCAGCCCATTTAGCCCCCCCAAAGCCATAAAACACATCCCAATTTAAATAAATAAATATTAATTAAAACATTAACTAAATAAGATAATAATTAAATTAATTAAATAATTAAATAAAACATATACCAAACATAAAATAAACAATTACCAACTTAAACTAAAATCATGCCTAATTAAAATCAATCAACCAATTATATTCCCAATCTAATAAGATTATTCCCAAAACTTAAAATATTTTATTCCTAATCCAAGCCAATCAAATATTCAACCTTCCCTATCTAGCCAAGATTTGTCCCCCCTCAATCTTTGACTTCCTTTAACCAAACCAAATCAAATCCCTCTTCAATTAGCCAAATCCCTTTCCTTGTCAAGCCCAACCATTTGCCTATAAAAAGAACCCTTCACCAACCTTCTCAACATAGTCCCTAGCTCATACACAACACACATAAAAATTACAGGAAGAACACACCCAAGAAAAAAAGGAAGCAAAAGATAAAGAGGAGACGGCAGCAGCGAACACCAAGGAAACAGTAGCAAAACGGACTCAAAACAGTAAAGACAACGAACGAGAACAGTGAACCAGTGAACCGGGAGAGTTGCGGAGCATCCACCCTTCCGACGATCGTGTACCGTACATCCGAGAGGTGATTTAAAAGGTTAGACCTGAGGGTACATTTTCATTAGCTTATATTCGTTTTTTTTTATTATTATTATTGAATTCTATTCGCATGAGAGTCGTTTATGGATGCATGTTGTGGCTTGAATGAAATGGAAGAGTGTCGTCTCTTGTGGTATATAGGATGGAAACCCAGACGTAATTCCATAGCCGAATCCGAATGGACGGTAGTGCGGTCTGTACATGGGACACAACTCCACGTACCACCTGAGAAACGGCACCTTCTCTTGTGTGGAGTTGCTTTGGTTTATTTATTTCTTGTCATTTAAATCCTGTATGTTGCTTATTCCCGTATGATATGATCGAGTGCATGGGCTTAGCAAGTGCGATGAAAGGTTCCTAATTGGAGGGGTTAAAATCCTTCACCACGACGTTTTGCCGCACCGATCGATGTGTGTTTGGTTGAATGCGAGATACGTTCAATCGAGCATACCTAGTTTGATATGATTGTCTTTATTTTCGTATGCATGATTCAACCGAGCGCATGGGTTTAGTAAGTGTGATATGAGATCCCCTATGGGGAGGGGTTAAAGCCCTTTACCACGATGCTTTGCCGCGCCGGTTGATGTGTGTTCGGTTGGATGCAAGACGTTCAATCGGACATACTTAGAATAGTATGATTGTCTTTATGTTTGTATGCATGATGTGATGTGACGCGCATGGGCTTAGTATGTTGGTCTAAAGGTCCTCTCTTTGAGAGATCAAGAGCCCTCAAAAGGCCACCTTTACAGCAGTACTTCACCGCGCCCCTTTATCTTGCTGTTTATGTATTGCGCCATTTCATGCATCAGGTATGTTCCCGTTCGAACGCGTTTACGAACGCAACTCGAACGCGCATGCATTTTTGCCTTATCATGCATCAGGTCTCACTTACGTTCGAACGCGTTCACGAACGCCATACGAACGCGAGCATTCTGTCTCATTTCCATTCGAACGCGTTAACAAACGCCATACGAACGCGAGCATTCTGTTTCATTTCCGTTCGAACGCGTTTACGAACGCTACTCGAACGTGAGCATTCTGTTCATTTCCGTTCGAACGCGTTTACGAACGCGACACGAACGCGAACCTTCTGTTTACTGTTCGAACGCGTTTACGAACGCTACATGAACGCGAACACACTGAACTGAGTCTGTCTTATCATATTCACGCATAATTGCCTCTTGGTTGATCGTTTTGTGTTATATAGCCAACCGTATTATTTGTATTCCTGCATTTATCCATTCCATGTGTTCTTGGGATTGTATTCAAGCATGATTAGGCTGTTAGCATGTTTATTCCATTGGTTGCGTCGTTTGTCTTGGTCTTGATTTAACGCATTACGATTCATATGCCTATGCCATGATGACTTTGGAGTATTATTTCTTGTGGGTATATCGGATGGAAACCCAGACATAAATTCCGTAGCCGATTCCGAATGGACGGTAATGCGGTCTGTACTTGGGATATAATTCCACGTACCACTTGGAAGAGTGCTCACATGTATGCTTGTGCGGATACTACGTATGCTTGTGTTTTCATGAATATGATATGCTGAATGAAGTTGTATGTTCATTGTTACTTTGAGGTATTTTGTTAGACATGTGTTATTAGATATGAGATATATGCGAAATGTATGTATGAGTGTTATTTTGTACCCATGAATGTAGAAGCATGATATTCTTAGAAATAAGTGTCACTTAAGCCTGATTAAATTATTACATAAATCCTTTCATTACAAGTGACATAAGTAAGGGACCATTCTGAACCCAACGGTTTGAGGTCTTCCCTTGCGAGGGGTGAGTGCGGCCTTAAATCTCATTTTCCCGGTTCACACCGGGTGGTGACTCCATCATTCTCCGGTTTAGTCCTCTGTTGGCTACTTCGTACTCCAAACTAGGCCGCGAGCCTAGGAACAGCATGCGTCGCCCAGGTCCTGTTACACAGTCTGGCGACTCCACTGGGGATAGAGAATTGGCCCCGAAAATATTGTCTTGTAATGAGTGGATTTATGTTTTAATTGACCGTTTGTCTATAGTGGATAAAGTGAGGGTTTAATCAAGGGCACTTTGAGGCTAGGTAATGGTTTGATGTCTTCCTTCACTCACTACCTTTCTAGAAGGAAAAAGCTGTGAGGATACCTACATGGCCATCTCGTAGTAGCCTTGTGATTGGACTAATTTGGAGAGGGTCGTTGTTTATTCCTGACAACAAGCGATGATAAGAGCCTAAGAGGCTTGGGTATTTAAGTGAGCCTGCTCCACCTTCCCTCTGGGGTTACACGTCAACCAATACCGATTCATCGAAACGATCGATCGAGATAACTAGACAGCCAGATCATTCGTAAAACTGGACCAGCCCAGTACTACAGTAATTCGTTCACTGTAGCAGTGGCTAATTAAGGTAATTCAACAAATTATCATTTTACCCATAGTGCAAAAAATTCGCAAAACGCATCCGAAAAGATTTTGAAAATTCTGAGAATTTTTCTACACATTATATGCACTGCTACAGTACTTCGTGTACTGTAATAGCAGCCAAAAATTCATAATTATAGTAAATTATGATTTCCCAAAGCGGTTTTCTCATAAAATTCCCAAAATACTTTTGGAAAGATTCCGAAATTTGCGAGAATTTTTCCTATTCCACAAATCTAGTTTTTCCTATTCCACAAATTCAATTTCATCCACACCACCTCAATTTCACAAAAACACTTTGAATTAATTATGCAATTATCACATTTATACTAAATTAATTCAAAATTCATGCAATTAACAAATATAAAAATACGCCAATGAGAGTCACCACCATAAAATCACTATTGTTGGGACCGATCCGGATCCTCTAGGGTCGGATCAGAGCCTCACACAGTGAAAACGGGTCTAACCCGCATATATAGTACATGGGTGTATTTTTAAATTAAATGGGGGTACAATATTCCATTTTCGAGTCCATAGGAAAAAATCCAAGAGCATTCAGAGTCAAAACGAACCAAATCGGGAGTCGAATAGCCCGGTTGTGCGAACCGCACGTGCGCAACTCGTGCGCACAACGTGTGTAAATGTGTGATGTGCACGATTTCCCCGTTGTCGCGCCAAAAATTTTCCTGTTGGCATGCCAATATGCTCTAGAGAGCTAAATAATCAATTTTCAAGCTCTAAATTGCTACCAATTTCTCTAAACATCCAAATCTAATTTTTGAATATCAAAACCAACATCAAACATTTTTAAACACATCTAAAATAATTAAAGAATAAAAATCATGTTTTTTCAAAAATATCAAAATTTTTTACAAAATATAAATGCATTCAAAATACATATATGAATAAATTTGAATCCCAAACTCAAACCAGATAAGAATCCATAAAGAAGTAACTTATGAATAATTATAGGTCACTTAAAAAGGTGATCAAATAATTCTTATTGGTAGTCATAGTTCCAAACTTTTATCTATATTTCAAAACTCCAAGTTTTGTGTTCCATAGCTAACATACACAAAACTTGATCCAATCACAACCAAAATTGTGTTTCTATGGCTAAAGCATATATACATAAATCTTTACCTTATTTCATTTCAAGCTATGTTATTATGCATCAAATGTATAATACATCACCATATGCTTCACTAATGATATCAAATCATTAATGAAAAAAGATAACTTATTTAAGACATCAAAACTTACCTAGAAGCTTGGATGAAAGATCAAATCTTCTTCTCTTGTTGAAAAATTATAGAGAACTTCCAAAACATCTCCTACAATTATTTTCTTTAGGTTAAAACTACTTCTCAAAATGCTTAAGCTTATCATTTATGATTAACTTTATCATTTTTTATTAATAAAAATTTTAATCAACTTTTTGGTGGGGTTTAATCTAATTTGTCTAATTATGCATATTAGGTGTAATCTTATTGATATGCTCACAAAGTGGTTCTTTACTCCCAAGTTTAAGAGTGCCTAAGTAATAAAATAAACCCGATAAGTCCAGAGTTGATCCACATGTTGGACAATTATGACCCATAGCATCACTATTTGTAAAAGACATGGTGTTCTTTGTACAAATTAACTATGTGACATAGGAAATTGCTCTTTTATCATTTTGTAATTGGATTACTTATATATATAAATGATAAAAGTCCATATGATTAGTACCAGATTAATAAGATATGAGACAGTATTAATCCACAAAATGTTTAATCATTAAATATCCCTAGTCGTAGTATTATCGAGACTGGACATCGATAATGCGGAATATGCTAGTATTGCACTTGTGCGCGTTATGGAAGCTTAACGACATAGTTCTCATATATTTAAGTATTGAATACTTATGCAAGTGTGATAGGAGGTTCTGTTTACCATGGTACGAGAACAGCTTCGTTCTGGATAGACCCATTGGAATCCCATTGGTAGTATGACTATGTGTCTATGGGAATCCGAATCAGGGTAGGTGTATTTGGTCTTAACATGAGACTTGTATCACTAATACTTGCGACAATCAATACGCTTTGGTTTTGGTCATCCGGGGCTTTAACAGGTTCTGTGTATGCCTCTTCTGGGTATACTGAGAATCGTAGTGTATTGAGTGTGATGTCAAGATGAAAGTATCACTTCAGTCATATGGAGATGATGATCACGTAGGATACGGAACTAGTACTCTTAAGTACTGCAGTCATCGAGATAATATGATTAGGTCATGATTATCCGATTATAGAGACTAGTTGCCAGTGATCCGATATAAGCTTCGTACGGGGCAGACACAATTCCAGCCATAGGCCTAGCATGTGACATCCGGTATTGGATCGTAATACGCAATACTTAGTATACTACGCCTGATAAAGATTATATATTCCTTTAAAGAATATTTCTGGAGAATTGGGTAGGCACGGTGCTTTGCTAGAAGCCAACCATGTCTTGTAAATCGGTAAGAACGTTGTACTGGGTACGCACGTGTTCGGATAGTCTGATGACCGTATTTACTGCCAACATATCCAGTGATCTCTTGGGTCGCTTTCTGAAGATTCACCGATGATATTTGACTCGAACAGAATTAATCTGGGATTAATTATGAGAGAGAAAATTAATCTGGGATTAATTACGGCAAGAATTAATCTGGGATTAATTATCAGAGAAAGAATTAATCTGGTATTAATTGCGTCGAGAATTTATCTGAGATTAAATTCGTCGAGAGGAGAGAACATGATTAATTTGGAATTAATCGGTAAAATAAATTTAATAGTGAAATTTGATTTTTCTATTTAATTTATTTATTTGGGCTAAAATAATATATCGGATATATTAATTGAAACCAGATTTCAACATGGAATTAAAATTGGATTTTAATTCAAGCGAACGAATTAATTTGGAATTAATTCGTGAGCGACTTTCGTAATAATTTTACGAGGCATTATTATTTAATTAAATTGGATTTAATTACGTCGCGACGGAAAAATTCGTTTATTCAGAATTAAACGAACCGGGCCCGAGCGAAGTTGCGTGTTGGATTAGCCGACTTAAATTTGGAATTTAAAAATGGTGGGACCCACTTGACTTACATCAAGATGTTTGACACTTGATGGAAGTTGTTATTGGTTGAGTAAAGCTTAGATTGCTTTTAAAACACTCAAACCAAATCCAACACACAAACTTAATATATAAAGAAGTCAATTTAGTTTTGGAAACAAGTTGGACTACTGTTCATCTTCTCCCATCTCTCCAAAACCATGAGCCCCTCTACTCTCCATGGAATTTTGTTGCAAAATTTCTACTTGCTAGCACATTAAGGAGTCAAAAAAAGGTGATATGGAAACTCACCCTTGAGTTTGGAACAACAAAGAAAGCTTGGAGCTTCATCAAATACAAAAAAAGTTTTGAAATCTCAACCAACCAATGTAAGTTTTTCCGCAACTTTCTTTGGTAATTTTCACACACGATCACTCTTAGAGATCATTGGCATGTTCTAGGAACACTAACAATGGTATCAGAGAGAGATATAAGCTTGATTTGGATTTAGGGTTTATGGACTTTATTTGGGATTTTTTTTCTTGGAGCTTGATTTTCCTAAATTGGTTGTTTGGTTGTGGTTGGATGATGATGAATTGGATTTGTGCATCAATAGAATTGAGAAAAATTGATTGGATAAAAAATCCCCAATTCTTTACCCTTGGCCGAAACTTGAACCCTTAATTGCTCATGGTATTTTTGATAATTAGACAATTGGATGTGTTGTTGGCATGAAATGTATATTAATTGTTGGTTTAATTGGATTGAAATCGGAATTGAATGTTATTTCATTATGATTTCCGTGAACCCTAAGCATGTTGTAGAACTGATTTCGCTTCAATTGTGTTGGATATGAATTGGAAATGTTGAGCATGATTAATTGGATTAATTAGTGTTTTGGAAACATTAGATTAGTTGATTAATTATGTTAATTGCACTTTAATTAAATTAATATGTAATTTGGAATAATGTGTTAATTTAATTTGTTGTAATTGGGCTTAATGGGCTTGGTTGGGCCAAGTTTGGTTTTGGACAATTGGGTTGGATCCAATTGGGCTTAAAACCATTTCCATAAAGTCCAAATATGATAATTAGGCCTTTAATAATTTAATTGGGCACAATGGGCCAAAATTGATTTTTTTGCAGATTGATTGAATAACATGCTTTGTGTGAATACTTGGATGTATTGTATGAATAATGTATATCAGATAAATAATAGAAGGGTGAGGGAAATTTTAGAAATTATTGTAATAAATTTAGAATTTATTAAATTGGACCTGCGTGTCCAGCCTATTATCTCTATTCTCACCAATTCCCCTCAATGCAAATGAGGTTTCTTTTAGTGTTATGTAATTGGGTAGAAGTATGAATAGTGCTAGCGGGAGAGAGAAAAGTGAGAGATTTGTTCTAGGAATAAATTGTTATATATCCATCCGCATATCATTATTAAATTTATTCGCGCCTTATTATGCTTTTAGAATGCATGCTTAAGGGTGTATGATGAGACCTAATCAAAGATAATAAATTGGTTGCCAATACGCAAAAACCCTCATCAAATATTAAGCGTTTTTCCTTACATTGAGTGGTTCTCTCTCAAGATCCAAGATTAGCATTGGTTTGTTGGCCAAAGTCAAGATCAATGTCCATCGCGGATGTGTTTGAACCACAAAAGCTTTGTTCTATATCGCATGTCTGGGCGGTTGTGATTTGTTGGCCAAAGTCAAGGTCACGTCTAGTTCATCGACGTGGATTACGAAGCTTTCCCACTGTCAATGGGTCCCGCTTAACTGGAATCATTAAGCTTGTTGAGCCAAAGCCAAGGTTTAATTGATTCAGAGGAAATAGGTTAGGAAATATATTGGATATATTTACATATATTGGATATATGTTTCGGACTTGGAGGTCCACCTACTGGATCTAGGAATTGGATGAGATCCAATTGATCTTAGAGATCTACCTAGTTAAGTTTCATACAACTTATTGGCCAAAGTCAAGGTTGTGTGTTATTTAACGGGATCCTAGCCCACTAGGAAACTAGGTTCCCGAGTACTCCACATAGGGTTAGAGGCTCGCCGAAAAATAGTGGGAGACAAGTATTAAATTTGCAATTTTGTTTAAATACTTGCCAATACACGCTCTTTTATTTTAATTTATCGTTGTTATAAATATATTAGTTGGACTAATATTGAATATTGCTTTCTTTGAACAGTTATATTGTACAACACATTACTCCACTTGTAGTTGATTATATAGTTGGACTATAGTAATCATTACATTTTGAGTGTGCCCAAATCGTTGGATAGTTGGACTATAGCAATCAAGATGGCTGGAAAGATTAACGTTGCGGACATAATCATGGGCGATAATGTCTTTAACGGCTCTAA
>SKCR01004019.1:0-26859 GCA_019454045.1 Zanthoxylum bungeanum | reverse complement strand
ACACTACGATTCTCGATAAACCCAGAAGAGGCGTACACAGAACCGTTAAAGCCCTGAAACAACACCAAAAACCAAAGTTTACCGATTGTCGCAAGTGCTTAGCGATGTAAGTCTCAGGTTAATACCATATACACCTACCTGATGCGGCCTCCCATAGACACGCAGACATACTACCAATGGGATTCCGCGGGGTCTATCCAGAGCGAAGCTGTTTTTCGTACCATCGGTAAAACACAACCTCCTACTGCACTTGCATAAGTATCCAATACTTAAATATATGAGAACTATGCCGTTGTGCCATCACAACTCGCACAAGTGCAATACTAGTCTATTCCGCATTATCGATGTCCGATCTCGATAACATTCCGACTAGGGATATTTAATGATTAAACCTTTTATATGATACTGTCTCATATCATCTCAATACAGAACTAATCATATGGACTTTTGGCCATTAATAAATCAAAGTAAATAATTTTACAAAACGGCAAAAGGGCAATTTCTTATCGCATAGTTAATTTTGTACAATAATACAATATCATTTACAAAACAGTGACGCTATGGGTCCGTGAGCAAGAGAGAAAAATAGGAGAGTGTTTCACACTTTTCCATTTTTGCTAGCACAAGCAGGAACAAAAGAGGTGATAGGGAAATGCATTTGGAGCTTGGAATACTCAAAGATTTGAAGCTCTTCTCTCCATCTTCTTGCTTGGCCGAAACTTCATCATTGGAGGCTCAAGGATCCTCATCACCATTTTCGTCACATAGCTTTGTAGTATGTTTCCGCCATCCTTCAAGCTTTGCATGTGATTATTGTATTTCTATTGCTTAATCTTTCCTTGGGACTAATTATAGTAACCAACAATGTATCATTGAGCTAGTTTAAGCATGAAATACATTAGGGTTAATTTGGGGAAAATTGATTGAAGCATTTCTTGTGGATTGGATGCTAAGTATGCTTATATGTATGTTATTTGATATATTACATGAACAATTTTAACAAAAATGCATTGGATGATTTTTTCCCCAAAATGTTGTCTTGGCCGAATGTGGAGGTGCTTCCATTAGATTGGAATTTTTCATGCATCATGAGCTTATTTGATGACTTAAGCATGTTTAAATGTATGATATTTGATATAATACATGATTAATTTTGAGAAAAATGCATTGGATGATTTTTCCCCAAAATTGATGTCTTGGCCGAATGTGAGGCACTTCCATTTAGTTGAATTTTTGCATGCACAAGTTCATTGGATGATTTGAGTGTGCTTAAATGTTTGTAATATGAAGTAATACATGATCAATTTTGAGAAAATTGTATTGGATATTTTTCCCCAAAATGATGCTTGGCCGAATGTGTAGGTCATTTGAAGATTTGGAATTTTTCATGCACAAGTTTATTGGATAACTTAAGCATGATTAAATGTATGATATTTGATGTAATACATGTTCAATTTTGAGAAAAATACATTGGATGATTTTTTTCCCTAAAGTTGATGCTTGACCGAAAATTGAGGTCTTTTCACTATTATTGAATTTTTGCTTTCAAGTTCATTGGATGACCTAAAATCTATATGTATGTTAGATTAGTGATTCAATTGGATTGAAAAACAAATCGAACCGCAAAAATCTCTCTTGGCCGAATACAACATGACATGTTAAAGGACTTGATTTTTGTTCAAATAAATGTTAGACAAGTGTTTTGAACAATTGATGAATAATAAATTAAATTGGTATTTTTGAAATATTTGATTTAATGAATTAATCATGCAATTACACTTTAATCAATTGAATTTTAAAATTTGGAATATTAAAATTTAATTAATGGATTTTATGTTTAATTGGGCCTTATGGGCTTGAAATTGATTTTGTGGCACTTAAGGGTGATTCCTTATTTGGGCTTGGTAATTGGTTTTGACCCACATTGACCAAAGCCCAAGCCTTTATAAATCAATTGAAAGCCCATCGGACTTTAATTAAACAAACATTGGATGTTAGTTGGGCTTGGAGACCCAATTTGATAAGATTTAGAATCTAATCTTTAAAAGCACATTAAAAGTGTAAACATTTAATTTGGAATTAAATAAATTGAATTAATATTGAATACCGCTTAAATTGGATTTAACGAGTAGTTCGATATAATTCATGAATTCGTACCTTACTACTTATTCTCAAACGAGTTGGACTCGCGCAAAATCAAACCGTTGATTGAACATTGGATGATCATTTAAATAAAGACTAATTAATTGGATTTGATTGGTTGTATAACATGTCTTGAATGAATATACATGTATGTGATGAATGAATAGTGTATAGCGGATGGATATTAGAAGGGAAAGGGTAATTTTAGAAATTATTGTAATTTAGAATTTATAAATTGGACCTGCGTGTCCAGCCTTATCTCTTTTATCTCTTTGTATTCTCTTCTCACCTAATTCCCCTCAATGTAAATGAGGTTTCTCTTATTGTATTATGTAATTGGGTAGAAGTAGTATATTGCTAGCGGGGAGTGGAAAGGGAGTGATTTGTTCTAGGAACAAATTGTTTTATATATCCATCTGTATATCACTATTAATTTATTTTATGCACTTTATGATGTTTTAGAAGCATGCTTAAGGGTGTATGATGATGAGACCTAACAAGATAATAAATTGATTGCAATTACGCATAAAACCCTCAATTTATATTAAGCAATTATCCTTCCATTGATGATTCTTGTTCAAGATCCAAAATTGGCATCGGTTTGTTGGCCAAAGTCAAGACCTTTGTCAATTGAGGATGTACTTGAATCATGAAAGTTTTGTTCCACATCGGTGTCTTGTCCAAGTTGTGATTTGTTGGCCAAAGTCAAGATCACTTCTTGTCCAATGACATTGATTACGAAACTTTCCTTGTCAATGGGTTTCGCTTACCGGAATCATTAGGTTTGTTGTGCCAAAGCCAAGGCCTAGATGGTTCGGAGGATATGGTTAGGAAAAGTATTAGATACATGGCATACATATGTTTTGGACTTGGATGTCCACCTAACCGGATCTAGGAATTGGATGAGATCCAATTGATCTTTGAGATCTACCTAGTTAAATAGCATACAATTTGTTGGCCAAAGTCAAGGTTGTGTGTTATTTAACGGGATCCTAGCCCACTAGGAAATAGGATTTCCCGAGTTCTCAACAGAGGGTTAGAGACTTGATAAAAATAGTGGGAGGCTAGTATTGAATTTGCAATTTCATTCAGATACTTAGCCTCACGCGTCTTTCAAAATTATTTCGTTTAATTAATTAAAATTAGTTGGACTAATTCATTGTTATTTTTCTTGTAACAGTTTGACTGTACCCATTTATCGTTAACTAGATAGTTGGACTATCGTAGTTAAGATGGCTAGCAAGGTAAATGTCCGACATCATCATGAGTGACAATGTCTTTAAGGGGACAAACTTCGCTGATTGGGAAATGAACCTGAGGATAGTCCTTGGGGCTGAGAGGATGCTGTATACTATACAAACACCTCTCCCGCCTAAGCCCACTGACCCACTTGAGCTGGAGTTATGGAAAACTCACAGCAATGATTGTGACACAGCTGAGGCTATTATGTTAGCTTCTATGACTCAACACTTTCGTCGCCAGAACATGGACTTGGATCCTTATAATATGATGGCTAGACTTCGAGATCTCCACCGCTCCAACAAGCGGATGGAAAGGTATGAGTTGGTGAAGAAACTCTTCCGCGCCCGTATGACTGAAGGCGCATCAGTTGAGGCCCATGGGGCTCAAATGATCGCCGATATTGATGAGTTGGCCAATATGGGAATAGTCTTGGAGGCTGAGCTGACCATAGATTTGATCTTACAGTCACTTCCTGATACTTGGAGACAAATCATAATCAACTATAAGTTGATGGATACTGATGACACTCTTGGAGAGCTGTTATCCATTTTGAAGGAGTCTGAAAAAAGAACTCCAAAAGGGGGCAAGCGCGAGGCACACTTTACATCGACCTCTCAGAGGCCAAAGGCTGGGCCCAAAGCTACTGGAGGGGTGAGGAAGAAGAAACATAATAAAAAAGGCTAAAGGCAAGTCGACAAAAGCTTCTGGGAAGCCAAGGGACAAATCTCAAGATGTCTGTCTCAACTGCGGCAAGAAGGGTCACTGGAAACGTGACTGCCGAATGGGCAAAGGACACAAGGAGGATATCAAGGCAGGCAAGGCACTAGCCTCTGATATGTTTGTTATTGAGATAAATATGACTACTTCTAGTTTTAAAATTGGATTTTTGATTCTGGTTGTGCTGCTCATATTTGTACTGATTTGCAGGATCTGCAGGATGCAGGATGCTGACTTCAGGGGAGATTGACCTACGAGTAGGAAACGGAACTCCAGTTGCTGTTTTGGCTGTAGGGACTTTTGTTTTGGAATTGCCCTCGGGGCATATGCTAAACTTTTGAACTGTTATTATATACCTAGTTTGACTAGGAATATCATATCTGTATCTTTGTTAACCCAGCATGGGTACACTTTTGTATTTAGAAACACTGGGTGTTATTTATATAAAAATGATGCAGAAATTTGCACTGCTGTAGGAAATAATGGCCTTTATATTTTGAATATAAATGAATCTCCTAACATAACAAACAAAAGGCTCAAAAGGAGTAATCTAAAAGATGAAGCTTACATGTGGCATTGTCGTCTAGGACACATAAACAAGACTCGCATATCCACACTTTCGAAGAGTGGGTACTTGGACGGATTTGATCTTAATTCATATGATGTCTGCGAATCTTGTCTTTTAGGCAAAATGCCTAAATCACCTTTTAGTGGTAAAGGTGAACGTACCACATAACTGTTAGCCCTTGTTCATAGTGACGTATGTGGGCCCATGTCTAGCCAGGTTAGAGGTGGATATCATTACTTCGTAACCTTTACGGATGATGCATCTCGTTATGGTTATGTGTATCTAATGAGACACAAGTCGAAAACTTTTGAGAAATTCAAAGAGTTTCGACACGAAGTAGAAAAACAAACAGGTAAGAGTATTAAGACATTGCGGTCGGACCGTGGTGGCGAATACTTAAGTTATGAGTTTCAAGATTACTTGAAAGAAAATGGTATTCTTTCACAGTGGACTCCTCCTGGAACACCACAATTAAATGGTGTGTCTGAACGGAGAAACCGTACCTTGTTAGACATGGTAAGGTCGATGATGAGTCAAACTGAGCTACCAATATCCTTCTGGGGATACGCATTAACCAGTGCGGTACTTATTTTGAATAAGATTCCGTCAAAGTCTGTTGAACAGACTCCATATGAGAAATGGACAGAAGGAAACCAGGTTTCTCTTTCCTGAAGATTTGGGGATGCTGGGCATATGTTAAACGTTTGGAAGGTACCAAACTAGAACCCAAATCAGATAAATGCCTTTTCGTGGGATATCCTAAGGAAACCAAAGGATATTACTTCTATCACCCACAAGAGAACAAAGTGTTTGTTGCTCTACATGCATTTTTCTTGAAAGAAGGGAATTCAGTAGTGGTGGAAGGGAGAGATGCAAAGTGGAGCTGGATGAAATCGTAGTGATACTGTTCCTGGCAATGAATCAACGACGGAACATAAACAGACCATCCAGGATGAGTCTGTACCACAATCTTCAGATACACAAGGACCGCGTAGGTCGGAGAGAGTCAGGAAGGTACCTGAGAGGTATGGGTTCCTGATCTCGCCTCATGTAGATATTAATCTTATTGAGGATAATGAACCGACTACTTATGAGGAAGCAATACAGAATATTGATTCCGCTTTATGGCAAGATGCCATGAAGTCCGAGATGGATTCCATGTATGCCAACCAAGTTTGGACACTGGTTGATGCACCAGAAGGCGTAAAGCCTATTGGATGCAGATGGATCTTCAAGAAGAAGACCGACATGGATGGCAACGTTCAAACGTACAAAGCTAGGCTTGTAGCAAAGGGGTATCGTCAACAATATGGTATTGATTATGACGAAACTTTATCACCCGTTGCCATGATTAAATCCATTCGGATAATGCTTGCAATAGCTGCATATTTCAATTACGAGATATGGCAGATGGACGTTAAAACCGCTTTCCTTAACGGAAACCTTTGGAGGATGTTTATATGCAACAACCTGACGGTTTTATCGTACCTAGACTTGCAAACAAGGTTTGTAAGTTAAATCGATCCATTTATGGATTGAAGCAAGCATCACGGTCATGGAATCAGCGTTTTGATGAGATCATAAAAGAATATGATTTCGTACAAACGATGATGACCCTTGTGTATACAAAAAGGTTAGTGGGAGAGCACTGACTTTTATTGTCCTTTATGTCGACGACGTATTGCTAATAGGCAATAACATTCCCATGCTAACGTCGGTGAAAGCTTGGCTTTCATTAAAATTCTCCATGAAAGATCTGGGAGAAGCAGCCTTTATTCTGGGAATAAAAATCTACCGAGTTAGATCTAGAAAACTGCTTGGACTCTCCCAGAGTACATATATTGACAAAGTGTTGAAGCGATTCAACATGGATCAATCCAAGAAGGGATTGATGCCAATGTCACGTGGTATTCTTCTGTCTAAGGACTTGTGTCCTAAAACTAAGTAGAGAGAGATAACATGAGTCGGATACCGTTCGCTTCAGCAATCGGATCGATCATGTATGCCATGATATGTACACGACCTGATGTGTCATATGCTTTGAGCATGTGCAGTCGCTATCAGGCCGATCCAGGTGAAGGTCACTGGGTGGCTGTTAAGAATATCCTTAAGTATCTTAGACGAACCAAGGATGCTTTCTTAATTTATGGAGGTGGAGAACTTGAGGTGTCTGGGTACACCGACGCAAGTTTCCAAACCGACAAAGACGACTTCAAGTCGCAATCCGGGTATATTTTTTGTTTGAATAACGGAGCAGTGAGCTGGAAATCTTCCAAGCAAGATACTGTTGCCGATTCAACAACTGAAGCGGAGTATATTGCTGCATCGGAAGCAGCAAAGGAGGCAGTTTGGATCTGAAAATTCCTAATCGGATTAGGAGTAGTTCCCTTAGCTGCTGAGCCCGTACCATTGTATTGTGACAATAAGGGGGCTATAGCACAAGCTAAGGAACCAAGGTCTCATCAACGATCCAAGCATGTTCTTCGGCGATACCATTTGATTCAGGAGATTATACATCGTGGTGATGTAAAAGTCGAGAAGGTCGCATCGGATGACAACATTGCAGATCCGCTGACGAAGGCATTTCTTCAGCAAGTGTTTGAACGACATGTACATAGTTCAGGTATTAGATGCTTGAGTGACTGGCTATAGGCCAAGTGGGAGATTGTTGGACATTATGACCCATAGCGTCACTGTTTTGTAAATGATATTGTATTATTGTACAAAATTAACTATGCGATAATGAAATTGCCTTTTTGCCGTTTTGTAAAATTATTTACTTTGATTTATTAATGGCAAAAGTCCATATGATTAGTTCCGTATTGAGATGATATGAGACAGTATCAATATAAAAGGTTTAATCATTAAATATCCCTAGTCGGAGTGTTATCGAGATCGGACATCGATAATGCAGAATAGACTAGTATTGCACTTGTGCGAGTTGTGATGGCACAACGGCATAGTTCTCATATATTTAAGTATTGGATACTTATGCAAGTGCAGTAGGAGTTGTGGTTTTACCGATGGTACGGAAAACAGCTTCGCTCTGGATAGACCCCACGGAATCCCATTGGTAGTATGTCTGCGTGTCTATGGGAGGCCGCATCAGGGTAGGTGTATATGGTCTTAACCTGAGACTTACATCGCTAGTACTTGCGACAATCGGTAACTTTGGTTTTGGTTTTCAGGCTTTAACCGGTTCTGTGTACGCCTCTTCTGGGTTTATCGAGAATCGTAGTGTACTGGATGTGATGTCTAGATGGAAGTATCACTTCAGACATATGGAGATGATGATCACGCAGGATACAGAATAGTCCTCTATAAAAGGTTGCAACCGTCGGGACAATATGACCAGTCAGGATTGTCCGATTTAAAGAGACTAGTTGTTTGATATCCGATATATGTTTCGTACGGGGCTACACATCTCCAGCCCCAGGCCTAACATGTGATCGTCCGATACTGGATCGATATACGCGATACTGCGGTATACTACGCTTGATAAAGATCTTATATTCCAGTAAGAATATTTCTGGAGAATTGGGTAGGCATGGCGCTTTGCTAGAAGCCAACCTTGTCTTGTGAATCGGTAAGACGTAGTACGAGGTACGTACGTTTTTGGTGTGGTAAATTCTAAGGTCCCAAGATCAAATCAAGACATGAAATTATGTGTGAACACATCAACGGAGGTAGCGGAATACTCACATTGATCGGTAGAGTCGATTTGAAGACAAATGAACCCAAAAAACGCACTGCCATGTAAGCCTACTGCATGCAGTCCACTGCCTACAAAAACAGAAATTAAGTGAAGAAACGGAGCTCCTAGCTTCGTCGGATGGATCCCGTCTCATGGTCGAACCTCCCTACCACCTTCGCAAGACTTGTAAGTGTGCTAGCACTTGATTTCTCACCATGAGAAACCACTCTTGCTTCCCTTTAGCTCACGCCAAACTGGTTCCAAACCAGTGAACACTTTGCTCAATGGGCGTGAGAGAGGAAGAAAATTTGAGAGGAGAAGTGTTGTGTTATATTAATTAAAATGATTTACCAAAAATCAATTTATATTTATGCCATAATTTATTAAATTAATAATAAAATTATGACACATAACATGCAATGGCTTAGAGTATAAAACACTCAATTTCCATGCAATAACATTGAGTGCATTGTACACAATCTACATGCAATGACATTGAGTACAATGTACACAATCTACATGCAAAGCATTAGAATGACATGTGTCATGTGGGCCCCACACGTTCCAAATGAAAGTGGGCCCACGTGCACTCACGCGTTCGGGTTCGATATTTCCGAAATACCGAGCTTACGTCGCGACGTTAATTCAATCGAATTTAAATAAATAATTGCCCCCGGCGAAATTATTATTTACGTCGCTAACGAATTAATTCTTAATTAACTCGTTTGCCCGAATTAAAATCTGATTTTAATTCCGCGTCGAAATCTAATTTCGTCTAATATATCGAATATTTAATTACATCGATTAATTCCGAATTAATCGTTCTCTCTCTTTACGACATTTTATCCCGGATAAAATATCTCCGTTATTAATCCTAGATTAATTTTCTCTCTCTTCTATATAATCCCAGATTATTCAAGAGTGCGAGTTGTGCGTCATCGGTGGATTATCGGGAAGCGACCCATGAGATCCCCGGATAATCTGGCAGTAAATACGGTCGTCGGAGTATCCGAATCACGTACGTACCAAGTACTACGTTCTACCGATTTACGAGACAAGGTCGACTCCTAGCAAAGCACCAAGTCTACCCAATTCTCCGGACATATCCATTTAAGAATATTAAGATCTGTATCAAGCGTAGTATACAATTGTATTGTGCATATCGGCCCAGTATCGGATAATCACGTGCTAGGGCTGGGGCTGGATAAGTGTCTGCCCCGTCCGAAACACATATCGGATGTCTGGTAACTAGTCTCTATAATCGGATATTCATGACCTGGTCATAATATCACGATTGGATGCGCATCACTTTAAGAGCACTAATACCGTATCCTGCGTGACATCATCTCCATTATGACTGGAGTGACACTTCCGTCTTGACATCACATCCAATACACTACGATTCTCTGATAAACCCAGAATAGGTGAACACAGAACCAGTTAAGATCCCCCACCACCAAAACTAAAGTTTACCGATTGTCGTAAGTATTAGCGATGTAAGTCTCAGGTTAAGACTATACACACCTACCTTGATTTCGGCCTCCCATAGACACCTAGTCATAATACCAATGGGATTCCGAAGGGTCTATCCAGAGCGAAGCTGTTTCCCGTACCATCGGTGAAACACGACCTCCTATCGCACTTGCACAAGTATCCAATACTTATATATATGAGAACTATGCCGTTGTGCCCTCACAACGCGCACAAGTGCAATACTAGTCTATTCCGCATTATCGATGTCCAGTCTCGATAATACTACGACTAGGGATATTTAATGATTAAACCTTTGGGGACTGATACTGTCTCATATCATTCTCAGTCCAGGAACTAATCATAGGGACCTCTCTTCATTTATATATCTATGGTGATCTAATCACAAACGATGAGAGTGCAATTTCCTTATTACATAGTTAATTTACAACAACAAATGATATCTGTGCAACGTGACGCTATGGGTCATATTATCCAACAATCTCCCACTTGGCACGTAGCGAGTCACTCAAGTGTCCTACACTCGAACTATGTACAATTCGCTCAAATTGCTGAGGAAAGGTTTTCGTCAGCGGATTTGCTTAATTATCGTCTGACGCGATTTACACGATCATCACATCGCCACGATGTATGATCCGAACGAATCAGATATACAAGTATATATCTGGATCGTCGATGAGACCTTTAATTCCTTAGCCTATGCTGACGCCTAGCTCAGCTGCTAACAGAACTTTATCTAATCTTATTAGATTTATTTTCGACCCAGAAGGTCTTCTATTGCTGCCTCAGCTGCAGCAATGATCCGCATTTGTTGTTTATTCGGCAACAGTTATCTTGCTAGGAAGATTTCCAGCTCACTGTCCCGTGTTTCAAACTTTATAGTACCGCAGTATTTACCGGTTTGGAAACTTGCAGCAGTGATCCCAGTCACTTCAAGTTCTCCATCTCCATAGTTTAAGACAACATCTTTAGTTCTCTCAGATACTAACAGATGTTTTTAATCTTCAATCCAGTGACTATCACTTGGATTGACCCGATTGTGACTCCATATGCTCAAAGCGTATGAGACACCAATACAAGTACATTTTAAATGTACAATTTCCCAGAGAGTGTTAACAACTCCAAATCTATCCCAATAGATCTTTATTCCTTGAATAAAGGTTGTTACTCCCCAGAATTCTACAGAGAATTTCTATGAAAGATATTTATGAAAGCCAAGCTTTCACCAATTGTTTTATGGGAATTTCACTGTCAGTGCGCTCTCCCACTAACCTCCTTATATACACAAGAATTATTTCGTTTTGAGTCAAATCATAAACCATTATGATTATTTCAAAACAACAGTTCCAAGAACCTTATGCTTGCATCAATCCAAACATGGATCGAATAATCCGCAAACCTGGTTTGTCGGTTATACAAAATCGTCAGGATGTTGTAAGCATCCTCCAAAAGGTTTCCTTTTCAGGAAAGCGATTTTGATTTGTAACTGACATATTTCATCAATGAAATATACAGTTATCAACAAGCATCTTCAAAATGGATTTATCATGGCAACAGGTAAAAAGGTTGAACCGTTATTAACATAATGTTGATAACGCTACCTTTCCGTCAAAAGCCCTGCTTTGTACGTTGGTATGTTGCCTTCCATGTATGTCTTCCTTGAAGACGTTTAATGTACCATAGGCACAACGCCTTGTGGTACAACAACTAGTATCCAAACATAGTTGTTATACATGGAATCCATTTCGGACTCATGGCACTTTGCCATAACATGGAGTCGATACCTCGTATCACTTCCTCTAAACGTATCAGATGGTACACCACCATAAGATTGACATCTTTATGGGTGAGATCAGAAACCCATACCCTAGGTTTTTTCTGACTCTATCCGATCTACTAGTTTCTTGTGTATTTGAAGATTAATGGTATAGATTCATCATAGATGAACTGTTTGTGTTCCATTAAGGACTTCGTGCCTTGATCAGTATTACCCCGATTTTCATCGAGTATCACTATCCTCCCACTGACCACTGCATATCGGTATTCCTCTCAGGAAAACCGCATGGTGAGCAACAATTATATTGTTCTCATGTGGGATTTACAAGTACTATATTTAAGGTTTCCCTTAGGATAACTTATATTGGCACTTCCAATTTGGGTCCTTAGTTTGGTATCATCCAAACGCTATGCCTCGCATACCCAAATTATCAGGAATGAGAAACCTCGTTTCTTCCTGTTCATATCCTATATGATATCTGTCAAACAGATTTATATGGAACCTTATTCTAAATAAGTTTTGCACTGTTAATACATATCCTGTTGAAGGAATAGTAGCTCAGAGCGACTCGTGATAAACCTTATCATGTCCAACAAAATTCGGTTTTTGGTTCGGACACACCGTCTAACTAACGTGTCTCGGGAGGAGTCCTCATATGAAAGAATACCATACTCTTTCATTTACGTATGAAACTTACTGCTTAAGTATTTTCCATTACGGTTTTACCGTGGCGGAATAATACTATAGCCGATCTGTTTGTCTACTTCGTGTCGAAACTCTAAAGTTTCCGATCTGTGTTCTTCAAAAGAAACACATAACCACAACGTGATGTCACATCCGTTAAGGTCACGAAATATTCATGTTCACATCTAGCCTAGCTAGATATGGGCCCACTTACTTCACCATGAATAGGGCTAACAGATCGGTGGCCCTTTTACTATTACCAAGTAAATAGTAATTTTATAGGTTTTTAACCTAATAAACTAGATTCGTAGACCTTATTTGAATAGTCAAATCAGTCCTAGTATCCACTCTTCAAAAGTGTGGATATACGAGTCTTGTTTAATTGTGTCCTAGACAACAATGCCACAAATAAGTCTCTATTGATCAAATCAATTTGAGCTATTTATTTGTCATTTATATGTTTGAGATTTTATTATATTCAAAATATAAATTATGTTATTTACATCTAATGTATTTATCTCAGTATCATCTTTATATATGAAACACTTTAGTGTTCTAGAATATAAAGGTTTTATCCACATCGGATTAAACACTGATATAGAGATAATATCTCTAGTCAAACTAGTTACATTATAACATTTCCTAATTTAAGTACACACCCAAGGGTAGTTCCTAAACTTAGGTATCTACGGTCGAAACAGCGACTTTCGTCCCGTTTCCGATTCGCAGAGAAATCTCGGCTGAAGTCAGTATCCAGCTCAAAGCAGATTCTGAACGTCAATACATATATTTTATGTACCACACTCAGTATTTAAAATCCAATTTCAATACTAGTAGTAAACATAACTTTGACAAATTTTTTAAAGTCAGCCTCGCCCTTTCTTTAATTCCTTCGTGTCTTCCATATCCAAATGGTAGTCACTTTGGGATATGTCAATTATCATTTCAATATTTCACAAACCTTTGGCCAAGCCTTGGGTTTCGGAATATCGAATGATGTGCACCTTGTGCAACTTGCCCAATTGCAAACTTTGACTTCTCTCCACTAGAATAGTCAATTAATTCTCCAAGAATTATTAATTGCAATTTAATATTTTTAAATCTAAAGATAGATTTATGATAAGTATAATAATTAAGCACTAAAGTCATCATCACATAAATCTTCCAAAGATTTTATGCTCTACTATTTGCTTAATTATGGGCTTAGTCATAAGTTTATTTTATCAAATAAATTAACCTATTATTTAATTCCCAATTGAAAATTAAATCATTTAAAGCATTTAATCCAATGATTATATTTTTAAATATTCAACTTTTCAATTCTTTCTTGATTTCAATAGTCCAACTATTTAATCAATTTAATAAGGTACTATTTATTATAATGATTACAAATAATCCAATTATTTAATCAACTATAATTTTAATATTGATTACTATAATCTAATTATAAAATCAACTATCATTTTAATTCAATTATATTGATTACTATAATCCAATTATAAAATCAACTATATATTGAATGAGTTTGTATATAGTCCAACTATATATATATTTAAAACAACATAAAATATTAGTCCAACTAATACTTTTGATTAATATGACGAGTAAAATAAAATGAGCGTGTTTAGCGAGTATTCGAACGAATGTTGCAAATTCAATACTTGCCTCCCACTATTTTTCGTCGAGCCTCTAACCCTCTGTCGAGTACTCGGGAAACCGTGTTTCCTAGTGGGCTAGGATCCCGTTAAATATCACACAATCTTGACTTTGGCCAACAAATTGTATGATAATTAACTAGGTAGATCTCTAAGATCAATTGGATCTCATCCAATTCCTAGATCCGGTTAGGTGGACATCCAAGTCCTAAACATATATCTTATATATGCCTATATATCCAATAATATACCCTAACCTTTTTCCTCTGAATCAACTAGGCCTTGGCTTTGGCACAACAAACCTATGATCCCAGTCAAGCGCGGACCCATTGACCATGGAGGCTTCGTAATCAATGTCAATGGACAAGAAGTGGTCTTGACTTTGGCCAACAAACCACAACTTGGACACGACACCGATATAGAACAAAGCCTCGTGATTAAAACACATCTTGATGGACAAGGGCTTGACTTTGGCCAACAACCCCTGCCAATCTCGGATCTTGAGTAAGAATCACTCAATGGAAGGAAAAACGCATGATATTTAATGAGGGTTTTTCGCGTGCAAATTGGCTACCAATTTAATTATCTTTGTTAAGGTCTCATCATCATACACCCTTAAACATGCATTCTAAATACATAATAAAGCGAGTATGAAAATAAATAATAATGATATGCGGATGGATACTTAACACATTGATCCTAGATCAAATCTCTCCCTTTCTCACTCAAGCTAGCACTTGTACTACTTCTACCCGTTACACTACACTTCTAAAGAAACCTCATATATATAGAGGGGAATAGGTGAGAAGAGAATACAAAGAGAAAGAAGGTGATAAGGCTGGACACGCAGGTCCAATTTAATAAATCGAATTTATTACAACAATTTCTAAAATTGCCCACCCGACTAATATCCATCCGATATACATTATTCATTCAACACAACCACGTATTCACACACATAAGCATGTTATCAATCAATCTAATCAAATTAATTAATCTGATAATTAAGTGATCATCCAATGTTCAAACAACGATTTGATTTTGTTCGAGTCAAACTCGTTTTTGCGAATAAGTACTCAAAGTACGAATTCATGAATTAAATTAAACTACATCATTAAATCTAATTTAACATGTATTTAATACTAATTCACTATTCAATTCAAAATTAATATTACACTTTTATTTCAATAAACCTTTTCGATTTAAATTCCAAATTTAGTCGTAACGCGTCTCAAAGACCGATTAACGTCCAACGTCAATTCAATTAAAGTCCAATGGGCTTTTGATTGATTTCTTAAGGCGTGGACTTTTGGTCAACTCGGGTCAAACCGATAACCAAAGTCCAATCCGGGATTTACCCCATAAGCCCATAAATCAATCTTGGCCCATTAGGCCCAATTGAACATTAAAGGTTCATTAGTCGCAATTGGGCTTTATGGTTAAGGTTTTGGGCCCAATTGGATCCAATCCACTTGGCCTAAACCAAACTTGATAAATCAAGCCCAATAGCCCCAATACAACAATCAAGCCCAATCCAATTTAAGCCTAATAATTAAATTACACTAATCCAATTACGCAATTTAATTACCTAAAGTGCATTATATGATTAATCACTAAATCAACATTTTTTAAAACACCAAATTAGTCTTATTAATCATATTCAATTCATTATCACATGTCAAACACACATAATGAAAAATCAAACCCATTTACATGCTTTCATGCTCTCGGCCAAGGGGGATTTTGTGTCCGATTTGGTTTCGATCCAATCGAACCTACAATCGACATCAATCACCCTCCGATTTGATTTTATACACATCCAATGTCACAAAATCAAATTACCAAGACATTAAAGGGCATTCATCATTCGGCCAAGGTGGAATTTTTGGGGAAAAATCATCCAATGCATTTTTCTAAAATTGATTCCATGTAACATCATTCTATATACATGTAAGCATTCTTATTCATCAAATTTTCACAAGAACATGCTTCAATCAATTTCATCACACCATTCGGCCAACATCAATATTTTGGAGAAATTATTCCAAATCAATTTTCATCAAATTAGTCCAACCAAAATGAATTTAAACATGTTATAAGCATACTCAAACAAGCAATTTATTCAAATCATGCTCAACAAACATTTACCCAAATTTAAAGCCCTACAAATTTCATGCTTGCAACATTAGCTCATGATGCCATTGTTGGTAAATTCTAAGGTCCCAAGATCAAATCAAGACATGAAATTATGTGTGAACACATCAACGGAGGTAGCGGAATACTCACATTGATCGGTAGAGTCGATTTGAAGACAATGAACCCAAAACGCCACTGCCATGTAAGCCTACTGCATGCAGTCCACTGCCTACAAAAACAGAAAATTAAGTGAAGAAACGGAGCTCCTAGCTTCGTCGGATGGATCCCGTCTCATGGTCGAACCTCCCTACCACCTTCGCAAGACTTGTAAGTGTGCTAGCACTTGATTTCTCACCATGAAAACCACTCTTGCTTCCCTTTAGCTCACGCCCAAACTGTTCCAAACCAGTGAACACTTTGCTCAAATGGGCGTGAGAGAGGAGAGAAATTTGAGAGAGAGAAGTTGTGTTATATTAATTAAAATGATTTACCAAAAATCAATTTATATTTATGCCATAATTTATTAAATTAATAATAAAATTATGACACAATAACATGCAATGGCTTAGAGTATAAAACACTCAATTTCCATGCAATAACATTGAGTGCATTGTACACATCTACATGCAATGACATTGAGTACAATGTACACAATCTACATGCAAAGCATTAGAATGACATGTGTCATGTGGGCCCCACACGTTTCCAAATGAAAGTGGGCCCACGTGCACTCACGCGTTCGGGTTCGATATTTCCGAAATACCGAGCTTACGTCGCGACGTTAATTCAATCGAATTTAAATAAATAATTGCCCCCGGCGAAATTATTATTTACGTCGCTAACGAATTAATTCTTAATTAACTCGTTTGCCCGAATTAAAATCTGATTTTAATTCCGCGTCGAAATCTAATTTCGTCTAATATATCGAATATATTAATACATCGATTAATTCCGAATTAATCGTTCTCTCTCTTTAGACGACATTTTATCCCGGATAAAATATCTCCGTTATTAATCCTAGATTAATTTTCTCTCTCTTCTATATAATCCCAGATTATACAAGAGTGCGAGTTGTGCGTCATCGGTGGATTATCGGGAAGCGACCCATGAGATCCCCGGATAATCTGGCAGTAAATACGGTCGTCGGAGTATCCGAATCACGTACGTACCAAGTACTACGTTCTACCGATTTACGAGACAAGGTCGACTCCTAGCAAAGCACCAAGTCTACCCAATTCTCCGGACATATCCATTTAAGAATATTAAGATCTGTATCAAGCGTAGTATACATTGTATTGTGCATATCGGCCCAGTATCGGATAATCACGTGCTAGGGCTGGGGCTGGATAAGTGTCTGCCCCGTCCGAAACACATATCGGATGTCTGGTAACTAGTCTCTATAATCGGATATTCATGACCTGGTCATAATATCACGATTGGATGCGCATCACTTTAAGAGCACTAATACCGTATCCTGCGTGACATCATCTCCATTATGACTGGAGTGACACTTCCGTCTTGACATCACATCCAATACACTACGATTCTCTGATAAACCCAGAATAGGTGAACACAGAACCAGTTAAGATCCCCCACCACCAAAACTAAAGTTTACCGATTGTCGTAAGTATTAGCGATGTAAGTCTCAGGTTAAGACTATACACACCTACCTTGATTTCGGCCTCCCATAGACACCTAGTCATAATACCAATGGGATTCCGAAGGGTCTATCCAGAGCGAAGCTGTTTCCCGTACCATCGGTGAAACACGACCTCCTATCGCACTTGCACAAGTATCCAATACTTATATATATGAGAACTATGCCGTTGTGCCCTCACAACGCGCACAAGTGCAATACTAGTCTATTCCGCATTATCGATGTCCAGTCTCGATAATACTACGACTAGGGATATTTAATGATTAAACCTTTGGGGACTGATACTGTCTCATATCATTCTCAGTCCAGGAACTAATCATAGGGACCTCTCTTCATTTATATATCTATGGTGATCTAATCACAAACGATGAGAGTGCAATTTCCTTATTACATAGTTAATTTGCTACAACAACACAATGATCTGTGCAAATAGTGACGCTATGGGTCATATTATCCAACATTTGGATTATCCAACGACCGTATTTACTGCCAACAACTAGTTCCATATCCTACGTGATCATCACCTCCGTATGACTGAAGTGATACTTCCATCTTGACATCACACCCAATACACTACGATTCTCAATATACCCAGGACAGGCGTACACGGAACCTGTTAAAGCCCCGGACGACCAAAACCAAAGTATATTGATTGTCGCAAGTATTAGCGATGCAAGTGTCAGGTTAAGACCAAATACACATACCTTGATTCGGACTCCCATAGACACATAGTCATACTACCAATGGGATTCCACGGGGTCTATCCAGAGCGAAGCTATTTCTGTACCATCGGTAAACACAATCTCCTATCACACTTGCATAAGTATCCAATACTTAAATATATGAGAACTATGATGTTACGCTCCCGTAACATTAACAAGTGTAGTACTAGTATATTCCGCATTATCGATGTCCAGTCTCGATAATACTACGACTAGGGATATTTAATGATTAAACCTTAGTGGATTAATACTGTCTCATATCTTATTAATCTGAAACTAATCATATGGACTTTTATCATTTATATATCCCGGTAATCCAATTACAAATGATAAAAGAGCAATTTCATTTGTCACATAGTTAATTTTGTTGGGTTTTCTAGGTTATCCCAAGATCAATTTAAGCTATGAAAACATGTGAATACATCAAAGTAAAGTTGCAAAAATACTCACTTTGACTGGATTTGCGATGCGATGAAACACAAAACTTTTCTTTGCTCCATGAAGCTCTCGGCCATGCCTCCAATTTATGTTCCTTGTGTTTCGGTCAACCTCCATGGAAATGATCTTCAAGCTCCAAGCTTTGTGAATAGATTCCATACTCAAGAGTTAGTTTCCCTACCACCTTTGTGTGACCCCTTGGATATGCTAGCATCATTGAAAAATTTGCCACAAATCTTTATTATGCTTCTTGTAGTTCTCGGCCAAGCCAAGAACTTGAGAGGAAAAATGGCACCTTGGCCGAATGGGAGAGAGAATGAGAGAAGAAGTTGTGTTTGGTTTTTTTGATTTCAAAAAAAACAAATACCAAGATCCCACTTTTTAAAAATGGTACAAGACTTTAAAGTCTTCCAACAACTCACATCACTCAAAGTTGATGTGACTTCAATCACAAGAATGACTAATGATGTGACTTGTGGGCCGCACTTAAATTTGAAATGCGTGTGGGTCCGCAAACACTTCCGGGCTCGGGTTCGCTAATTCCGAATTAAAAAATTTTCCGTTGCGACGTAATTAAATCAAATTTAATTAAATTATTATGCCTAGCAAAATTACTATTCACATCACTAATGAATTAATTCTAATTAACTCATTTGCCAGAATTAAAATCTAATTTTAATTCAGCGTCAAAATCTAATTTCGTATAATATATCGAATATATTATTTTATCGATTAATTCAAAATTAATCGCTCTCTCTCTTTAAATAATATTTTATCCCAGATAAAATATCTTTGTATTTAATCCTAGATTAATTTTCTTTCTCTTATAATTAATCCCAGATTGATTATGTGCGAGTCATACATCTTCGGTGAATCTTCTGGAAGTGACCCATGAGATCCCCAGATATGTTGGCAGTAAATCCGATCGTCGAACTATCCGAACACGTACGTACCTAGTACTACATTTTTACCGATTTACAAGACATGGTTGGCTTCTAGCACCGTGCCTACCCAATTCTCCAAAAAAATTCTTAAAGGAATATGTAATCTATATCAGACGTAGTATACATAGTATTGCATATTACGATCCAGTATCTGATGTCACATGCTAGGCCTGGGGCTTGAATTGTGTCTGCCCCGTACGAAGCACATATCGGATCTCGAGTAACTAGTCTCTATAATTGGATAACTATGACCTTGTCATATTATCCTGATAGCTTCAGTATATAAGAGCACCAGTTCAGTATCCTACGTGATCATCATCTCCACTATGACTGGAGTGATACTTCCATCTTGACATCACACCCAATACACTACGATTCTCAATATACCCAGAAGAGGCGTACACAGAACCTGTTAAAGTCCTGGACGACCAAAACCAAAGTATATTGATTGTCGCAAGTATTAGCGGTGCAAGTCTCAAGTTAAGACCGAATACACCTACCCTGATTCAGACTTCCATAGACACATAATCATACTACCAATGGAATTCCGAGGGGTTTATCCAGAGCGAAGCTGTTTCCGTACGATCGGTAAACAGAACCTCCTATTACACTTACATGAGTATTCAATACTCAAATATATGAGAACTATGTCGTTATGCTCCCATAACACGCACAAGTGCAATACTAGTCTATTCCGCATTATCGATGTCCAATCTCGATAATACTCCGACTAGGGATTTTTTAATAATTAAACCTTCATGGATTGATATTGTCTCATATCTTATCAATCCGGAACTAATCATATGGACTTTTATCATTTATATCCCGGTAATCTAATTACAAATGATAAAAGAGAAATTTCATTTGTCACATAGTTAATTTGTACAACAACACCATGTTCTATACAAATAGTGATGCTATGGGTCATAATTGTCCAACAAATTTGTACAACAACACCATGTTCTGTACAAATAGTGATGATATTGGTCATAATTGTCCAACACATTGAACAGTGCAATACTTATTTTGAATAAGGTTCCATCAAATTCTGTTGGACAAACTCCATATGAAATATGGATAGGAAAGAAACCGGGTTTCTGATTCCTGAAGATTTGGGTATGCTGGGCATATGTTAAATATTTGGATGGTGCCAAATTTGAACCCAAATCAGATATGTGCCTATTTGTAATTGGTTATCCTAGGGAAACCAAGGATATTATTTCTATAACCCATAAGAGAACAAAATATTTGTTGCTCTCCATGCGGTTTTCCTTAGAGGAATTCCTAAATGCTGTGGTAAGTGGGAGGAAAGTAGAACTCGGTGAAAATCGGAGTGATACTATTCTTGGCACCGATCCCCTCACGAAACATGAACAGTTCATCAGGGATGAGACTGTTCCACAATCTTCTAATACACAAGAATCGCGTAGGTCAGAGAGAGTCAGAAAACAACCTAAGAGGTATGGGTTTATGATCTCACCTCATGTAGACATTAATCTTAATGAGGATAATAAATCGGCTACGTATGAGATAGCAATAAAAGGTATCGACTCCGCTTTATGGCAATGTTCCATGAAGTTCGAAATAGATTCCATGTATTCAACCAAGTTTGGACACTGGTTGATGTATCAGAAGGCATTGTGGCTATTGGTAGCAATTGAGTATTCATGGTGAAGACAGACATGGATGGAAACATACAAACGTACAAAGCTAGGCTTGTAGCGAAAGGGTATCGTCATCAACATGTTGTCGATTATGACGAAACCTTTGACCTGTTGCCAGGATTAAATCCATTCGGATAATGCTTGTTATTGTTGCATATTTTGATTATGAAATATGGTAGATGGACGTCAAAATCACTTTCCTTAATGGAAACCTTTTGGAGGATGTTTATATACAACAGCCTGATGGTTTTTTCATGCCAAAACATACAAACAAGATTTGCAAGTTAAATCGATCCATTTATTGATTGAAGCAAGCATTGCGTTCTTGGAACCAACGTTTTGATGAGATCATATTACAATATTGTTTCATTCAAAAAGAAGATGATTCTTGTGAATATAAGAAGGTTAGTGGGAGCGCACTGACATTGATTGTCCTATATGTTGATGATGTATACCTTCTTAGCAATGACATTCCAATACTACAATCGATGAAAGCTTGGCTTTCCTTAAAATTCTCCAGGAAATTCTTGGGAGAGGCAACCTTATTCTAGGAATAAAGATCTACTGGGAGAGACCTAAAAGTTGTTGGCACACTTCGAGAACTCGTGCATTGAAAATGTGAATAGATTCAACATGGATCAGTCCCAGAAGGGGCTACTTCTGGTTTCACTGAATCAGATCACGTTCGCTTAAGCAGTCGGATCGATCATGTATGCCATAACATGTATGCTGTTGAGGTTGGTGCTCAGAGCGCCAATTCCAGGTTGTATTTCTTTTGAATACTTTTGTAAAACATTATTATTATGAATAATATATGCAGTTTCTATAATATAATCTATCTTATTAAATGGTAAAGACGTATTGACCTTAGAATGATTAGTCATGGTACAGTTGCAAAAGCATCGCAAGGGACATTGAGTAGTATCATGACGTTGTCATTCTCAGACAGTTCCTGGTCAAGGTTTACACTACTTGGTCAGTAAAGTAAACCCGTTGAGACCGGTACATGTCGTATACTGGAATATATGATTCAAATGGTTTCTCAATGAACCATTAGTCTTGGAGACTAGTATAGACGTGTAGGCGTTTATAGCGGATAAACACTGAACGGTCACCGAAGATTCTTAATGGATGGTACACCAGCGTCAATAAGAATCTTCTCGGGTTGAGTAGCACTTGTGATTCTTAGACTTGAGATGCCATTGTGGGCACATGAGACATCTTTTACACTTAGATGGCAGTCACGTCACCGATCTATTCAGATCAGACCTCCGCCTGTTCGTTGGGTGTAGACAAATCCTCAGGGTGTCCTATGTGTATCAAGATAGGATTCGTCAGTTCTGTGTATCAGAGCATAGGTAGTCCATATGATTAGCAATCAGATAAAACCATGGGCCCATCGTAAAGTTTAGAAGCTAGTTTTAAACATTCTTTTAGAGATTGCTAATGAAATAGTCGACTGGATAATCCCCGTAGAGATTTGACGTTTACATCTATATCTCTGGGATTTATCCGGATACCTGTGACGGAGGAGTTATACATTTTCCATGACCTCGACCTGTATAGTTCAGCGAGATTATATGTGATCGTCATAATCTACGGGTGGATAGATTATGGACACGAAATTAGATTTCATGACGAATATACCTGAATCTAGAGAGTCTCAATAATGAAACATACTCGTAGAGCACTAGAGCAACATATATATAAATAATATTGATTATTTATAAAGTCGTTTAAAGGTTAAACGCAAGATAAGTGCTAAAGGGACCCGATAGTCATTTGCTTAATTATTGTGTATTTACATTTAATACTTGATTAATTTAAATACACATTAATTAATAGTCAAATTGAGATATTTGACTTATATCCTAAATTAATATATGTTTTTGATATTTAATGTAAATATTATACATATATTTAATATATTTGTATTTGATTAATTAATTAATTATTTAAATGTTAAATGATTAAATTAATTAAAATATAAATATCTTACATTAGGATATTTGGTTTAAATGATTATGTTGCCTTTGTTGACCAAGTTTTAAATATCTAATAAAGTGTTTTTAGATATTTAATCAAGTTGACCAAACTTTAGTTAAATGAAATTGAAATGAAAAATTGCCAAATGCATGCTTGTAATTTCGGCCAAGGGTTTTTTTATTACAAGTATATATTGTTTTCATTTCATCTTAATTTAATAACCTAATACACTTTACAATAAACTCCATTAAAGAAAACAAAGAAAGCAAGTGAGGAAGAAAAGAAGAAACCAAAGAAAAGCTTAGATTTTGTAAGTTTTTCAAACTTACTATTAGAAAGGAAATTGTTCCTTAGGATCTAGGCAACATCTTGTGATGTCTTAAGTTATTCTTTTCTTTATTCCTTGTGTTTTTGATGATGGAAATTTTGTTGAAAGTGTTGAGCATGTATGATGAAGAAATCTTGTGACTATTGTAGTTATAACTATTCTTTTAAGGTTTTGGAAACCATGTTGCTAATCTAGAGTTATTGACCCACTCTTAAATGACCTAGATTTTATCTTGAGTTGTTTCATTGTGTTGAGACTTGGATTGGATGTAAGAATGATGATTAAAGTAATTGATTTAAACTATTTGGTCTAATTTGTTCATTTTGAAGAAATTGAAAAATTAGGGTTCATGACCAATTCCAAATTTAGGGCTTTTCATATATGTTGTGTATTTGGATGTGTATATGATGCATATAAAGTTTCATGTTTATTGGATTACATCTTGATGTGTTTTGAAGCATGAAATGACAAAGTGCACAAATGGCACCCCTTTAGAGGCTCTCGGCCAAATGAATAGAATTTGGGGATTTTGGTTGTTTTGGTGTTTTGATGTTTTGAACATGCTAAGTTCATCTTAGAAATGATTTAGAATCATTAAAAATTGATTTGATCAATTTCGGATTAAAATGGACAAAAATACCAAGTAAGGGTAATTTGGTAAATTCACTTAAATATGATTTATTGAATTTTATTTCATAATTTGATTATTGGAATATTAAATAAATATGTTTATTTAATTAATCCGAGAAAAAGTTTTGAAATCGGAAAATACAATTTTCCACCGCTTCCGCTGCGTTACCGGATTCACCCCTGAAAAACCCCTACAAAATGGTATCAGAGCGAGTCTGATTCTAGGCCCCCTAAAATGATTAGCCTTCATTGAATCAATGTTTAATCATGTTTTCTTCACTTTATGCATGCCTATTATAATCTAATTTGGTTAGATTTAGGGTGTATGACACTTAGCGGAAAATCCCTAATTAATAAGGTTTTAATGTAATTATGTATTTGATGCATGTTATGTGGTCCGTCTTGTCAATACGTTTTATGAATACTTCTCTGTGACTACATCCGAGACCGTGCCTCTGCTGTGAGGGTGTAGCCGATAGAGATTTATTTATACCGGATGTATACATATATTAGGTAAATTCAAGTAAAAGCGGAATTCTGAACGTGCCCTAGCTGTCAGGATTACGTAAGTAACTTGAGTTTATCATTGACGAGTTTAACCTTGGTACGTCTCCTTGTGGGCCTGCCTTCGCAGCGACAACGAGAAATGACCAGGACCGGAAACCCAGGAGTCACTATTGAGTGATTGACAAATGAGTTGTCTACCTGATGAATATACGTAGGCGAGACTGTGCCTCTGCTGTGAGCTGAAGTATATTGACGGGATCCACCTTTCACTATTAGTATTTAATTTAATTATTAAATCTTTGTATTCTGTTTGGGGATTACAGTATTGCATGATTTAGTGGGAGGGGCATTTTTAGATTAAAAATCCATGATCTAGTTTATGCTTATGATATTATATGAAACTGCTTAATTTCTGCTAACCGTTTTTCGTGATCTATATGATAGATTGGCGATGGTGGCACAATCCACAAATCAAGTTGCGCGTATGCTTGATGCGAACAAACTGAAAGGCGCTGAGAACTTCGCTGACTGGGAATTGGATTTGAGGATTGTCCTCGATTCCGAAAAGCTGGGATATGTTCTTGAGGGTCCGTTGCCCCTTGCTGTGGGTGCGGATGCTTCGGAGGAGGAACGCCAAGTTTTTGAAACTTGGAAGGATGATGATTTAAGGGTTAAATCATATATCTTAGTTCACTGTCTCCGAAACTCAAGCAACAGTACTATGGTATGTTAGATTCCTATAGTATGATGACGCGATTGAGACAATCATTTGAGAACCAAGAACAAGTGATTGTTCACAAATCGGCATGGAACTGTTCCATGCGCGTCTAGATGAGGGGCAAAGTGTTAGCCCACATGTTCTTCAGATGATCGATTTGATCGATCAATTGAGGAAACATAATCTCATCTTGAATGACATTCTCGGTAGGAGTGTCATTCTTGGTTCACTACCAGCTTCATTTCGCCAGTACGTGATGTACTTCAACATGCACGAGACTGTCTGTACCTACCAGAGCTACATAGGATGTTGCTCACGATAGAAGAGGACCTTAAGAAGGGAGTACCGACTCGCCCTCCTAGAACTACTTCTCTTTCGGCTTCTTCCCAATGATGGTCCAAGGGAAAGAAGAAGAAAGGGAATAAGAATAAGGCTTTCGGTCCTCAACAACAGGCGAAAATTGCTAAGCCCAAGAGGGCTTCTGAAGACAAATGCCACACTGCGGCAAAGTCGGGCATTGGAAAAGAACTGTCCTGATTACATCGCCCAGCTGAGGAGAGACAGAGCATCTACATCAGGTACTTTTATTTTTCCAGTTATTGATTTATCTTGGCTTGTGAAGCTGTTACATCCAACTGGATTTTAGATTCTGCTTGTCCCATTCACATTTGCAATTCGTGCAGGTGCTGAAAGAAAGTAGGAGGCTGAAGCCCGGGGAGATGCAGTTGCGGTTCGGGAGTGGAGACTCTTTGGATGCAGTTGCAGTGGGAGTATGCGAGATCTCATTGCCGAATGGGACACTTTTGTTAAAGAATGCCATTTTGTACCTGGATGTGTAGCTAATATTATATCACTTTTGTATGGATACATAAGGCTTTTGTATTAATATTAAGAATAGTTATTTATATTTATATGATAGTAATAATATTCAGATCCTTGTTGTCCAAACCAGCATGGTCATTATACATTGCAAACTTCAAAAGATGTATTAAATACTTGAGTTAATAAACGTAGTTTAACTGTAATAATAATCTGAACTTTGGCATATGAGACTTGGTCACATTGGCGTTAAATGCCTTACCCAATTGGTTAGGAATGGTTTGATACCAGATTTTACCATTGAATCCTATCCAACTTGTGAATCATATACCTAGAAACT
>SKCR01004018.1:0-26804 GCA_019454045.1 Zanthoxylum bungeanum | reverse complement strand
AAAGTAAATGACGGAAAGTAAATGCTGAAATTAAATACTGAAAATTAAAAGCTGAAAAGTAAATGCTGAAAGTAAATTACTGAAAAGTAAATGCTGAAAGTAAATTGCTGAAAGTAAATTACTGAAAAGTAAATGCTGAAAGTAAATTGCTGAAAAGTAAATAAATTAAAAGTACAATAAAAGAAAATGATGAGGTAAAAGGATCCACTTTTATTACTTCTATTTTAGATATCTCTTTTAATATAATATATTAAATTTGCATGATAATTACCAACCAGCCATATAGGCGGTATCTAGATTAAGTCAAATTAATAATTAATTACCAACCGACCAATCAGGCGGTATCCAGTTTAGTCAGGTTAAAACCAATTTAAATAATTACCAACCGACCAATATGGCGGTATCCTTGTTAAGTCAGGTTTTAACTAGTTTATATATTATAATTAAGAGAGATTAATCTAAATATTAGTAATAAAAGTTTTACCTTTTACCCCAGTAAAGGGGAGTTACCTTCTCATTACGAAAAAGTAAAAACTGAAAATTAAAGAAAGAAAAGTACTATGCGTAAAAGTAAATTGCGGAAAGTAAAAACTGAAAAGTAAAGAAAAGAAATTGCGAAAGCGGAAATTAATTACTGAAAGCTGTAAATAAACAAAAGAAATACAATCTTCTTAGTATTCTTAAGGAATTCCTTAGAAGAAAGTATGAATTTACAAATGAAATGGCTTGGTATTTATAGGCAAAATTTTACCTCCATCCAATCATCCACCAAATCTATTATTAATTGCTCCACTAATTGCTCCACTAATTACTCCACCAAATCCATTAGTAATTTCTCCACTAATTGCTTATCATGTTTGGTGGTTATTTGATAATTTTTATTATTTATTTATTAATTTATTTTTTGCTTTGAAAATGACTTTAATAATTACACACAACACACTTCTGGATGGTTCATCAATTTCGGGCATGCAATCGTCAGATTTCGAATTTATTCTGTCTTTCAAAGTTGTAGATCTTTAAGTCTTCTTTAATCTGGATCTTGAATCAGCTCAATCCGATATCGGAGTAAAAGGTTATGCCCCAAATACGACAGATGTGCAAAAACTGGAATTTCCAAAACTGCACTTCGTTAAAACGCCCTTTCAAGTTTCCAATCTCCAAAATTAATATGTCAAGTCCCATTTTTTTCCCTTATTTGACCCATATTTCGTCCTAAATGATTTCATTATGTCCCAATATTATTTTATATGTAAAATAAATTAAAACACATCAAAACGTTCATCAAACCCGAGAAACTAAACAAAATATTAAGTAAAAGGGGCGGTAAATATTGATATATTTTCCGCTCATCACGGGGACTTATTTATCTTTCACTATTAGTTTTGAGGTTAGATACCTTTACTTGTATCTAATTTTTTTTTACTTATTATTTTTGTTTTCTTGTGTTTCAGGTTCTTAGAAACTACATGAGACGAACTAGAAGCTTTGAACTCTGACCGTTTGACCCAGAAATTGAAAGAACCATCAGACAGTTGAGAAGAGAAATGCGAGAAGGCCAAGAAGCTTTAGTCAACTTGGAAACTGAACCTTTGGAAGTTGTACCACCAATACCCATTCGAGACAGAACTATTCCGGTGGTAGACAGCTTCATTTCCTGTATTGTACTTCCTCATTTACCAGCAAATGCGTGTGACATCAAAACATGCATTCGAATAATTCAGCAGTCAGTGCAGTTTGGGGGGAAAGCAACTGAAGATCCTAATACCCACATCAGTAACTTTCTGGAAGTTTGCGGCACTTTCAATTACAACCGAGAAGCTGAAGAAGTAATGAGACTGCGGGTTTTTCCATACTCCTTGAAAGACATAGCTAAAGCTTGGCAACATTCACTACCAGCAGGTTCCATCACAACTTGGAACGCTTTAGCCACCAAATTTCTTGCAAAGTACTTTCCACCATCCAGAACTGGAAAGTTGAGGAATGACATCACATCCTTTGTGCAACAAGACTCGGAAACTCTCTACGAAGCTTGGGAAAGGTACAAAGATTTGCTCTGGAAATGTCCTCACCATGAGATTCCAAAATGGCTTCAAGTCCAAACATTCTATAATGGACTTTCTGGACTGATGAGAACCACAATCGATGCTGCTGCTAGAGGAGCTTTAATGGCTAAATGAGAAGATCAAGCCTGGGACCTAATCTAATTAATGGCAAACAACAATTCCTTATGGCCAACAGAAAGGAGCATGATCCAAAGAATTACATGAATTTATAAAGTTGGAGCCAATACAGCAATCAATGCCAAGCTGGATCATATATGCAAATTCACGGAGACTATTACCATTGGATCCACAAGTTCACCATATGGAGGAGCACCAGAACCAAACCAACTTGAAGATACGGTGAATTATGTCAACAATTTCAACAGACAGTGGAACAATCTATATTCCAACACCTACAACCCAGGGTGGAGGAATCATCCCAATTTTTCATGGGGCAACAATTCAGGGCAAAAGAACAATCCACCACCTGGATTCCAACAGCAGAAATATCCACCACCAGGATTTCAACAACCGAACAAAGGCCAGGAACATGAAAAAGAACCAGAAATGAAAGAATGGATTGCAGAGATGTTCAAAAAGCAACAAGCAGTATATGATGCTATATGTCAAAGCCAATCTGCTTCCATCAAAACACTGGAGAATCAAATTGGACAAATGGCCAATGCTCAGAGTTACAGACCGCCAGGAAATCTTCCCAGCAATACAGAACCAAATCCAATGAACCAAATGAATGAGCAATGTCAAGCCATTACTTTGAAAAGCGGTACTGAAATCAACAAAGATGTTGGAATCAAGGCAACAATTGAAGAACTTCCAAAAGATGCAGTTCCATAGATGGAGGAAAAATAAGCAAAGGAAAAAGAAAAAGATCAGATCATTCCACCTCCACCTCCACATTTTCCTCAGCGTCTTCAGAAAAAAAAACTGGACAAGCAGTTTGCTCGATTCCTGGAGGTGTTCAAAAAGCTGCACATCAACATTCCATTTGCAGAAGCTTTGGAAGAAATGCCCAGCTATGTAAAATTCATGAAAGACATTCTTTCACGAAAACGGAGATTGGGAGATTACGAGATAGTAGTATTGTTGGAAGAATGCAGTGCCATCATTCAAAGTAAACTTCCCCCGAAGTTGAAAGATCCTGGCAGTTTCACAGTCCCATGCACCATTGGAGAACATTATATCGGTAAGGCTTTATGTGATTTAGGTGCAAGTGTTAATTTAATGCCTTTTTCCAATTTACAGGAAACTGCAAATTGGAGAAGCAATGCCTACCTCAGTCTCACTACAACTTGCTGATGGAACGCTCGCATTTCCGAGAGGACTCGTTGAAGATGTCCTGGTCAAAGTTGACAAACTCATTCTCCCAGCAGATTTCATTATCCTAGACATGGAAGAAGTCAAAGATGTGTCTATCATCCTTGAGAGACCATTTTTGGCAACAGGTCGAACTTTGATTGATGTACAAAAAAGAGAACTAACCATGAAAGTTCAGGACCAAGAAGTTACCTTCAATGTTTTCAAAGCCATAAAATTCCCAAGTGAAGAAAAGGAAGAAGAATGTTTCAGAATTGATGTTGTTGATAGCCGCATCCAGGATATTGATACAACTCCCACGAATAAACTTGAAGCTTGCATCACCAACATGACTGATAGCGAGCTAGATGCTGAAATCCTGGAATGTATCAACTACCTTGACAAACCATTCCGATTCAAATCAACACCACCAGTTGAAAGTCTGGAACTGCCAAAGAAAGATCGAATCAAGCCTTCGATTGAAGAACCACCACAGCTGGAGCTGAAGTTACTTCCGAGCCATCTCAGGTATGCATTTCTTAGAAAATCTTCTGAATTACCTGTTATTATTTCTTTTTCGCTAACATTGGAGCAGGAAGAAAATTTATTAAAAGTGTTACGAGAACACAAGAGAGCCATTGGCTAGACTATAGCAAATATTCGAGGCATTATTCCATCATTTTGCATGCACAAGATTCTGAGGAACGATGAGTACAAACCCACAGTGGAGCATCAACGGAGACTCAATCCAATCATGAAGGAGGTCGTAAAGAAAGAAATAATCAAATGGTTGGATGCTGGCATCATATACCCCATCTCAGACAGCACTTGGGTGAGTCCTATGCAGTGTTTACCGAAGAAATGAGGAATTATTGTTGTCACCAATGAAAAGAACGAGTTGATTCCAACAAGAACGGTGACTAGATGGAGAGTATGCATGGACTACCGGAAGCTGAACAAAGCAACAAGGAATGACCATTTTCCGCTACCATTCATTGACCAGATGTTAGATAGACTGGAGGGACATGAGTTCTATTGCTTTTTGGATGGATATTCAGGATACAATCAGATTTCCATCGCCCCAGAAGATCAGGAGAAAACCATATTTATATGTCCCTATGGTACTTTTGTTTTCCGCAGAATGCCATTTGGATTATGTAATGCTCCCGCCACATTTCAGCGTTGCATGATGGCCATCTTCTCATACATGCTGGAGCAGAGTATGAAAGTTTTTATGGATGACTTCTCTGTGTTTGGAGATTCTTTTGACCACTGTTTGCAAAATTTGGAACAGGTGTTACAAAGATGTGAAGATACCAACCTGGTACTCAACTGGGAGAAAAGCCACTTCATGGTATAGGAAGACATTGTTCTTGGACATCGGATCTCACAAAAGGGAATCGAGGTAGACAAAGCAAAGATCGAAAAAATTGAAAAATTACCTTCACCAACATCAGTCAAAGGGATTCGGAGCTTTCTTGGACATGCTGGCTTTTACAGGAGATTTATCAAAGACTTTCCAAGATTGTTAAACCTCTATGCAATCTTCTGGAGAAGGATGTGTCTTTCAACTTCACCAAAGAATGCCATGAAGCTTTTGAGATCTTAAAACAGAAGCTGGTCTCTGCCCCCATCATTGTAGAACCAGACTGGACCCTTCCATTTGAGGTGATGTGCGATGTTAGTGATTTTACTGTAGGTGCAGTTTTGGGACAACTCAAAGCAAAGATTTTCCACACCATTTACTACTCCAGCAGAACTTTGAATGAATCTCAACTCAACTACACAACCACCGAAAAGGAGTTGCTCGCAGTTGTGTACGCTTTTGACAAATTCCGCTCCTATTTGCTGGGTCCCAAAGTGGTGGTCTACACAGACCATTCAGCAATCAAATACTTGATCACGAAGAAAGATGCCAAACCCAGATTGATCCGTTGGATACTTCTTCTGCAAGAATTTGATATGGAAATTTGAGACAGGAAAGGGACAGAAAACCAAGTGGCAGATCATCTGTCGAGGCTCGAGAATGAAGAAACAGCTGGCTAAGAACTGTCAATCAAAGAAACTTTTCCAGATGAACAGCTGTTTGCCATGAAACAGCAGGATGTCCCTTGGTATGCTGACTATGTCAACTTCATTGTATCAGGGAAATGGCCATTGGAATGGACAACTCAGTAACGAAAGAAGTTCTTTAAGGAAGTCAAGCATTATGTTTGGGATAAGTCGTACCTGTTCAAATGTTATGCTGATTAATTACTGAGACGGTGTGTTCCACATGAGGAGGTCAACAGTGTTCTTCAACATTGTCATTTATCACCATATGGTGGACACTTCAGCGGAAACAAAACTGCAGCCAAAGTCCTACAATCAGGTTTTTTCTGGCCCACTCTTTTTAAAGATGCTTATCCTTTTGCTCTTCAATGTGACAGGTGCCAGAGAATGGGGAATATTTCCAGGAGAAATGAAGGACCTTTGCAAAACATTCTGGAAGTATAGATATTTGATGTGTGGGGTATAGATTTTATGGGACCCTTTGTTCCATCATTCGGAAACCTGTACATCCTGGTTACTGTAGACTACGTCTCCAAATGGGTCGATGTAATTGCACTGCCATCCAACGATTCAAAAGTGGTGATCAAATTCCTTAAAAAGAATATTTTCACTTGCTTTGGAACACCTCGTGCAATCATCAGCGATGGTGGCTCACATTTCTGCAACAGATACTTCGATGCACTCCTATCCAAATATGGAGTTACTCACAAGGTTGCCACTGCTTATCATCCACAGTCAAATGGACATGTTGAATTTTCAAACAGGGAAATCAAAAGAATCCTAGAAAGAACCGTTGGATCAACAAGGAAGGACTGGTCTATAAAACTGGATGACGCATTATGGGCCTATCGAACAGCTTACAAGACACCCATTGGTATGTCCTCATATCGTATGGTGTTTGGTAAAGCATTTCATCTGCCAGTTGAGCTTGAACACAAGGCGTACTGGGCACTGAAGAAGTTGAATCTTGATTCACAAACTGCATAAGAGAAACGACTTCACCAACTCAACGAATTGGAGGAGTTTCATCTACAAGCTTATGAGAATGCCAGATTGTACAAAGAAAAGACCAAGAAATGGCATGACTAAAAAATAGTGCACAGACAGTTGGAACTAAGGCAGCAAGTTTTTTTGTACAACTCGAGATTAAAACTTTTCCCTGGAAAATTGAAATCAAGGTGGTCAGGTCCATTTGTGATCACTCAGGTTTTTCCATATGGAGCTGTGGAGTTACTGGATCCCAACACCAACAACACATTCAAGGTTAATAGTCAGCGTGTCAAGTACTACTGGGGAGAATCATTTTAGCGACAAAAAGAAAGTGTCACACTTTCAGATCCATCCTAACGTTCGAGAAGCCACGTCTAGCTGACGACGTTAAACTTAGCGCTCGCAGGGAGGCAACCCATGCAATTTTTGTATATATTGTTATTTGGTGTGTTTTATTTTTGTGTGTTTAATTTTTGCAGGACAAGTCATTTCACAATGGAAGAAGCTCTCGCAAATCTTCACAAGCAATTTCCTTCTCTCCCTCAAAAATCTCTGATGAAAGTCTACAAAGCTCACTTGGAACGGATGAGACTACTAATGATCAAAGGTATTCCAACTGATATTCGTTGGATTATTGAAGCACGGGTCCGATTGGCAGGTGAGTCTTCTGACTCTTTTATTTCACATCTGCCTGGTTTTGGAAGAAGTACCTATACAAAGAAACGTAGAGCTAAGCAAATGGGTGTTTGTTACAACTATGCACGCTGGAATTGCAATACTCATTATCGTTCTTTAGGAATCGTGTCTGATAATCACGAAGACAAAATTAAATTCATTAGGGATGGCTTGAGTAAGGAGTCTTTAGATGATATATCTTCGACTCTTGAGATGCATCCCAATGGATATGTTCACATAGCCTTTCGCAAATTACATACGCAATTTCAAAAAGAAAGACAACAGTTAAGTCTCAGGAATCTGACTCAAAAAGACCTTGTTTGCCAATTTATAAGAAAATTGGATGGGAAGCTTGTCCCTGACGCATAGACGTCAATTAAGCCGTAAATATTTATGGATATTATATCTCCTTGTCTTTTCCTAATAATTTTGATTTGTTTTGTTGTTTTCTTTTATTTTCTCCGACAGGATCCATAGCTTTTTGACTATCACGATTTATTTTACTGTTAACTAATAATTTTCATTTGGCAGGTACTAGTGCTATTTTTTTACTTACCCTTTTCAGGTGTTATAAATTCAACTCATCATTGCACTTTTGAAGACATCCAGAGTAAAACATGGAAGCCACTTCAAGAAGACGAGTTGAGAACATCTGTGTGTTTTGCGGTACTAGTGTTGGTGTTAAGCCACAATACGTAGAAGCAGCATAAGAATTGGGTCTAGTCTTAGCTGCAAGGAATATGCACTTAGTATATGGCGGAGGCAATCTTGGACTTATGGGGATCGTTTCAAAAGTTATACAGGAATGAGGCAGTCACATTTTGGGAATCATCCCAAAACCCTTGGCAGAAGCAAATCTTATTGGACCATCAAACAGAGAGGAACTGATCGTGCCAGGTATGTCTACACGATTGGTAGAAATGATTAACCGTGCTAATGCTTTTATTGCTTTGTCAGGTTGCTTGGGTACATTGGAGGAAATTTTTACAGTGTTATCTTGGGCGAACCTGGACATACACCACAAATCGCTTGGACTGTACAACGTTGAAGGATTTTATGATTTTCTTTGTGTATTTCTTGATGATGCCCGGAGAAATGGGTTCGTCACAAAACCTATGAAAGAACTCCTCTTTACTGCCAGAACTGCTCCGGATCTAATTAACCAAATCTTAGCCTATGAACCACAAATTGACCCTATCATTTCTAAGATAAATTGGTCTGAGGGCGATCGTGGTAAGAGGCATCGGATTAATCTAGATCTTAACCTTTAACTTTTCGTGTGGAATTTCAGTTAACCAGGTATTATCTTCTAAACTCTTCTTCTGTTGTTTAAGACATTGGGGACAATGTCTCATTTAGGTTTGGGGAGGGAATTAGTTGATCAGTATCTTGTTTTTAGTTATGTGTTGTTTTTATTTTTAGTCCAAAATTTTTCGAAAAATATAAAAAATTTGAAAAATTTTCAAAAATTACAAAAATATTTTGCGTTTTTATTTTTATTTTGACTAAAAAGGTGAAATTGGTGAGAGATAGTTGTGTAAGGAGTTCCCATTCCTGATACGTATTTCAACCCATTTTCGAAACAAGTTAGTTTTTGTTTATATCCTTTTGAATTATTTAATTTGTAAATTCTCCATAAAATTGACTAAAATGGATCTTCATATGCTCAGTTGGCAGGTATTATCAACATGCATGGTAACATACGAACATAAGCTGTAATTGAAAAGTTTGTAATAGTCAGTGCTCTAGTTTAATTGGAGGAAGCATCTCAAAAAACAATGGAGTAAAAAAAAACGTCTGAGATCTGAGTTATTAAGTCCGTATGGGTGTTTTAACACCTAGTGCCCTAAAGCCAACTGGTTTGGGAGTCACTAGCCCAAAGCTCGCTACATGGATCAAGGATGTTGCAAAAATATATATATCTGAAGTCTGAGTAATTAAGTCTGTATGGGTGTCTTAACACCTGGTGCCCTAAAGCCAACTGGTTTGGGAGCCACCGACCCAACACTCGCTACATAGATGGAAGATATTGTATATAAATAAAAAAAAATCAAAAAATCAAAGAAAACAAATCAGAAAAATCAGAAAAAATATTCCATTGCTGCAAAAAGGTGTGAATTTTGATAAAACTTTAGGACAAAAATATTACTCTCTTATCAACTGCACTTGTGACTGTTGTGGGTAAAAATGAGTTGATTAATATTTTGTTGGATGTGTATATGGAGAATGGTAAATATAATCGGAGAATTTACTTATTCGGTAATTTAGAAAGAAAGAAAACAACTAGTGACTTGGCGTAAAAGTTTCACATGATTAGTCACTAACTTCTTTATTCTATTTTCTCTTGTCTTTTTGCTTTTGTGTGCATTAGTTTCACTACCTTTTTACTTTTGTAAAATGTTTGTGGGTATCATTGTTGTAAACCCTCACGACACTACAATTCATCCACTAGGGACACATAGGGGTTTAAAGGCTTGTTGCATACGCTAAATGCAACCATGATCCCTACGAAAGTGGCTTAGTTTTAAAGATGTTTAGGTTATTTTATTCTGTGTTTTGCTCGAGGACTAGCAAAATGTTAGGTTTGGGGGTGTGATGAGTGGTAAATGTATCATTATTTCTCACTCATTTGACCTAATATTTTGAATATATTCTTGAGTTTTGTGAATATTTTGATGTGTTTTGTGTTATTTTGTAGATAAATAAAGTTTCAGGACTCTCTAGAGGTGATTTGGGGCAAAAACAGTGAAAAACGGACAAAAGGGAAATTTGGTAATTTTGCGCGTCACGACGCCTAACATGCGCATGAGCTGCTAACGTGCGCCGAGGGACAGGTGTCAGAATCTGAAAAGTTTGACTTGCTAACATGCGCCGTGCCACGTGTCAACATCACAGCCGATCTGCTAATGTGCATCGTGCCACGTGTCATCATCCTATGGTGCCGATAATCGCCATCACCACGTGTCACCACATGTCAGCCACATCATCATCCACATCAGCAATAGAGCGAGTCAACTCGCCATGTCAGCGCCACGTCATCATCAGCCAATCACAGTGTGCCACATGTCGCAATCCTACGGTGCCGATAATCACTTTCACCACGTGTCACCACGTCATCGCCATGTCAGCATAATTATTGAGTCAATTATCCACATCGCCACGTCATTAGATAAGCCAACCAGAGTGCGACACGTTGCGCGTCGCGTCGCGATGCGCACACCTTACCGAGGCCTATATATTCAGCTCGAGGTTTCAGTTTCAAAAGTATCTTCCTCTCTGAATTCTCTGATGTAAATAGGGAGTTTTATATCTAGTTTACTTTAAATTTCAGTTTTGTAATTAATTTTAATTACTTTCTGTAATAATAATTTACTTTCTTTACTTTTTCAGTTTTTACTATTCAACATAAGGAGGTAACTTCTCACTGCTAGGGTGAAAGGTAAAACTTTTATTACTGCTATTTAGATTAATCTCCCTAATTATAATATATTCACTATTTAAAGTTTGACTTAATGAGGATACCGCTATATTGGCAGGTTGGTGATTGATATTAAATTGATTTTAATTTGACTAAGCAAGGATATCGTCTGGTTGGTCGGTTGGTAATTTACCGCCTATATGGCTGGTTTATGGACAAATATTGTTACCGCCTTAATGGCTGGTTGGACTTAATTTGACTTAATCAGCTTACCGCCTATATGGCTGGTTGGTAATGTAATCACAAGTTAATATATTACATTAAGGGAGATATCTAAAATAGTAGTAGTAAAAGTAGATCCTTTAACCCTAGCATTTTATTTTTGTAATTTTATTTTTCAGTATTTACTTTACCGCATTTACTTTTCAGCATTTTATTTTATGTCTTTTACTTTTAAGTTTTTACTAGCCCTAGTTATGTGTCGTAACTAAGTTAGTTATCTAGGGTTGTGATGAATTCTAATATCACCGGTTTATAAGGGGTTATTTTGTAGTTTGGGTAATTTAAAGGTTTACTTATTAAGTCTAAAGCTTAATGCGTCTTGTTAATTGGCCACTAATAAGATTGATCTGGTAAATCTAAAATAAACTTGACAAAGGAATTTTAAGTTTCAACCTTAGACTTAATAGCCCACGATCTTCCTTGAGGATAGATAAACCTTTAATAGATTTCCTTACAGGATAGATATATACCTATCGGGCGGGGTAGCCATAATTGGAACTTAAACTTAATGAATCCAGGAAATTTGGTTGACATGGACATATGGTTTAATTGGATTATACTGGGTATTTGCGTCTGACCATCGACAGAGGCTTTCGCATAATTTCGTGTTTCAGGTTAGTAAACCGATTTATTACACAAACATGAAATAACCACTTCATCTTTTAAAAGATATTAGAAAGATTCACAACCCTAGATAGTTTCTTAATATTGAATTTTCTTAAACCTACTTTCGTGCAATTTTATTTACTTGTTTTTAAATTCAAAATCATCACCATTTCAAATCAATCAATCAACCTGTTAGATACTAGTAATCATTTGACCTCATAAAATTAATAGATTAGGTATTAAGTCCTCGTGGGATCGATACTTTTTATACTACTTGAACGATACGTGCGCTTGCGTTATACGCATGTGATTACACTGGTCAATTATTGGTTGAATTATTGGATCGGCGTCGCGACGCGTGAACTTGTGCGTGTTGCAACACTGACATCATCAATGACGCATGTCGATGATGATTATCGATAGCATGTGATGATGACACATGTTCGGTGTATTTTATTCGATTTTATATGATGTTGACACATGGCAGGTGCATGTTAGCAAGTGCGTATGATAGCAAGCTTCTCTGATTTTGACACGTGTCCGGCGCACGTTAGCGGTCGCGACGCATGATGCCCAGATGAAAATTTTGCCTTTTTTGTCTGTTTTTCGCTATTTTGGCCCCGATTTGATTCCAGTGAGTCCTGAAACTTTATTTACCTACAAAATACACAAAACACATCAAAATGTTCACAAAACTCAAGAACCTCTACAAAATATTAAGTAAAATGGATGGTAAATATAGATATATTTACCGCTTATCATATGTATATGTGCCGATACGAAACCTTTAGGGTGGCCTCTAAATATCCTAGGATTAAATTGGAATGGCGAAAACTGATCCTGAGAAAATGGTATGTGTCGCGACGCCAGATGTTGCGTGTCGCGACTCCTACATGGTCAAACCTAAGGTAAAGAGCATCTATTTATTACATGTTGCGACGCTCACATTGTTGGGGTTGGTGCTCAGAGCGCCAATTCCCGGTATTTCTTCATGAATACTTCTGTAAAACGTTATTATTTTGAATAATATATGCAGTTTCTATAATATAATGTATCTTTTAATATGGTAAAGACATAATGACCTTAGAATGACTAGTCATGATATTGTTGCAAAAGTCGCAACTGACATTGAGTAGTATCATGACGTTGTCATTCTCAGACAGTTCCTGGTCAAGGTTTACACTACTTGGTCAGTATAGTAAACCCATTGAGACCGATACATGTCGTATACCAGAATATATGATTCCAATGGTTTCTCAATGAACCATAAGTCTTGGAGACTAGTATAGACATATAGGTGTTTATGGCGGATAAACACTGAACGACTCACCGAAGATTCTTAATGGATGGTACACCAACGTCAATAAGAATCTTATCGGGTTGAGTAGCACTTGTGATTCTTCGACTTGAGATACCATTGTGGGCGCATGAGACATCTTCCACACTTAGATGGCAGTCACGTCACCGATCTATTTAGATCAGACCTCCGCCTGTTTGTTGGGTGTGGATAGATCTTCAGGGTGCCATGTGTGTGTCGAGATAGGATCCGTCAGTTCTGTGTATCAGAGCATAGGTAGTCCATATGATTAGCAATCAGATAAAAACCATGGGCCCGTGGTACAATTTAGAAGTTAGTTTTAAATGTTCTTTTTGAGATTGCTAATAGAATAATCGACTGGATAATCCCTATAGAGATTTGACGTTTACATCTATATCTCTGGGATTTATCCAGATACCTGTGATGGAGGAATTATACATTTTCCATGACCTCGATCTGTATGATTCAGTGAGTTTATCTGTGATCGTCATAATTTACGGGTGGATAAATTATGGACACAAAATTGGATTTCGTGACGGATATGCCTGAATCTAGAGAGTCTCACTAATGAAACGTACTCGTAGAGCACTAGGGCAACATTTATAAATAATACTGATTATTTATTAAGTCGTTTAAAGGTTAAATGAAAAATACATGTGTAGGGACCCGATAGTCATTTCCTTAATTTTTGTGTATTTGCATTTAATGTTAGATTAATTCAAATACACATTAATTAATTGTCAAATTGAGATATTTGACTAATATCATAAATATATATGTGTGTATATGATGCATGTAAAATATTGGGTTGGTTGGATTTTGTCTTAATCTGTTTTGAACATGTAAAATACAAAATGCACATTTTCCCCACTAAAGGAGGCTCTCAGCCAAAGGCTTGAATTTTGGGAATTTTTGTTGCAATTTGATTTTCAATATGTATGACATGTTAAATTCATATTTGTAATGATTTAGAATCATCCAAAATCATTTCGAACAATTTCGAATTAAAACGAACAAAATGTAACGTTTAAGGGCAATTCGGTAAATTCACATAAATTTGATTTATAGTGTTTTATTTCATAATTTGATTATTGGATAATAAAATAAATAAGTTTATTTTATTAATCCGAGAAAAAATTTTGAAATCGGAAAATTTTGATTTTCCACTATTCCGCTGCGTTACCGGATTTCCACTATAAAACCCCTTCACACATAATCAGACCTGAGACAGAGAGCATCCTCATGTTCCGCGTCGGGATGCCCACACGACCAGACTCAAGGCAGAGAGCATTTCTTTGCTACGTGTCACGACACAAGCCCATTGGTGTCACGACACTTGCCCGATTTCAGGAACAAGCACCAACTCTTCAATGATAATGTCCAAAGGAATCCCCAACACTATCATCCAAATCTCAAATCAACTTAACATAAACTCATTTCATATCATCAATCAAACTCAAACTATTATTCTATTATCATTAAATCACAACGTATAATCCCCCCAACACATTCATACACATAAAGGCATCATTTCATACTAATACTATCATAATACTCTCCAAAATACAAGGTAGCAACACCATCAAGAACCACTTAACTTATTACACACACAATCTCTACTATTCATAATGTCTGATACATAACTTTACTTCGACTATGATTTGGGGTGTTACGTGTCACCATCAAGAACCACTTAACTTATTACAAACACAACCTCTACCACATACGTCTAAACTAGTGTCTTGGGGCGTTACGTATCACCATCCCCCAATCCATGCTATCATCTTGACCCTGAATTTAGGGTCTATTGGCGTTACATATTGTCGTCCTCTAGCCCTGAAACTACGATCTAGGGGCATTATGTATCGTCGTCCCCCTAGTCATGATCTACATGTGCACATGTTATATCCATCAATTACAATAACCGTCAATTCCATAAATCACATCTGGTGTGGGTTTTTCCCTCATGCCTCTAAAAATCACAAAAGCATGCTTTTAAACTCAAAACTTCTCATTCATTAAATAACTAGAAATCAACTTGGCTAACGCCCTATTACGCTTAAAAGTAAGTCTCAATTCAAAAACAAATAAATAAATATCAACTTGAAATTTAAAAGTCCACTCATTGATTTGGAATCTGGCTGGCACTACTTCACTTCATCGAATAACTTGGGGTTCATGTTGATAATCTATAATCGATAAACTTAATTAGTACACAAGTCATAAATTATGCTTGTAATATGACATAATGTGTGTATATTGTTATAGTTGGTGCTCAGGGTGCCAATCCGAATCGTATTTATGACCGATTCATGAATACGATCAATGTCTTTTCCCATAATATTACTTATTTAATGGTACCACCTCTTGTCTTTTATATACATATTCGATCTAATTATGATTAGATTGAAACTAAATATGATTTAGTGATACATATATATTATACAAAGACCTTAGGATTTGCAACGTAATGCGTAGTTATAACGTAGTTTGTAATTGACATTGGGAAGCGTCACTATAAGTTGTAAATCCTTAAATAAAGTTTCTGGTCAATATTTACTAACACGGGTGGGTTAGCAAAATCCACTGAGACCAGTACATGTCGTATATCGTGACTTGGTCCGATGGTTTATCCCAATGAATCATGAGTCTCGGGAGACTCGTTGTAGGACACAGAAATTAACGATGCTGTGTCAGGCTCGCGGCCTAGTCGGGAGTATGGAGTAGCCCACGGGGGAACTAAACCGGAGAAATAACATGGAGTCGCCACCCAGTGTGAACTGGGAAAATGATTTAAGGCTGCACTCACCCCTCGCAAGGGAAGACCTCAAACCGTTGGGTTCGGAATGGTCCCTTACTTATGCCATTTGTAATGAACGGATTTATGTAATAATATAACCGAGTCTACGCAACAACTTTTAGGTTTCTACGGTCTAACCGGGATCGATTTAAGCAAAGAAACACATGTGCGAAAACAACAAGGAAGTTGCGGAATACTTACAATGATCGGTTGAATGATTCGACGAACAACAAAAACCTTTGAAACTCCCTTGAAGCCCTCGGCAGTGGGCTTTTGTGCTCTCCAAAATTTTCGGCCATGGTCCTCCATTGATGCTCCAAGCTCCAAGCTTTCAATGATGATTCCATGCTCACAAATGCGGTTCCCTATCACCTTAGGATGACCCTTAAGTGTGATAGCACAAGAAAATTGCCACAATTTTCTCTTTGGCATCTCCTTTTTACTCGGCCAAGAAACAAGAAAAAAAATGGCTTCAAAAGCCGAATGGGAGAGAATGAGGGAAATGGTTCCAAAACCGTGAGTGGTTGCAAGAGAGAGAGAGAGAAAATGTGTTATATATTTAGTTTTTGATTTTCCAAAAATCAAATACCAAAAACCATTTTCAAATTCCAAAAGTCAAAGGCAAAAAACAATCAATGCCTTCCAACTACCAACATCAATCAATAGTGACATGTTGTCACATCACTCAAAGTGACCAGACATCACATCAATCGATTGACGAGTGATTTGACGCTTGATGTGACTTGTGGGTCGCATTTGAATTCGCAATGAGTGTGCCCGCAAACACTCCCGGGCTTGGGTTCGCTAATTCCAAATTAACGAATTTTCCGTTGCGACATAATTAAATAATTATGCCTAGCAAAATCACTATTCACGTCGCTAACGAATTAATTCTAAATTAACTCATTCGCCCGAATTAAAATCTAATTTCAATTTCGCGTCGAAATCCAATTTCGATTAATATATTAATTTTATCGATTAATTCCAAATTAATTGTTCTCTCTCGTTAATTATAATATTTTATCCCAGATAAAATATCTCCGTAATTAATCCCAGATTATTTTTCTCTCTCGTTTAATTAATCCCAGATTAATAAAGTGCGAGTCATACGTCATCGGTAAATATTCGAGAAGCGACCCATGAGATCCCGGGATATATTGGCAGTAAATCTGGTCGTCGGACTATCCGAACACGTAAGTACCTACTACTACGTTTTTACCGATTTACAAGACAAGGTTGGCTTCTAGCAAAGCGTCATGCCTACCCAATTCTCCAGAAATATTCTTACAGGAATATGTGATCTATATCAGGTGTAGTATACGTAGTATTGCGTATTTCGATCCAGTATCGGATGTCACGTGCAAGGCTTGGGGCTGGAAATGTGTTTGCCCCGTACGAAGCACATATCGGATCTTTGGTACTAGTCTCTATATCGGATAAACATGACCTAGTCATTTTATCCCGATGACTGCAGTACATAGGAGAACAAGTTCCGTATCTTACATGATCATCATCTCCACTATGACTGGAGTGATACTTCCATCTCGACATCACACCCAATACACTACGATTCTCAATATACCCAGAAGAGACGTACACAGAACCGGTTAAAACCCTGGATGCCAAAACCAAAGCATATTGATTGTCGTAAGTATTAGCGGTGCAAGTCTCAGGTTAAGACCAAATACACCTACCCTGATTCGGACTTCCATAGACACATAGTCATACTACCAATGGAATTCCGAGGGGTCTATCCAGAGCGAAGCTGTTTCCGTACCATCGGTAAAACACAACCTTCTACTACACTTGCATGAGTATCCTATACCCAAATATATGAGAACTATGTCGTTATGCCATCAGAACGCGCACAAGTGTAATACTAGTTTATTCCGCATTATCGATGTCCAATCTCGATAATACTACGACTAGGGATATTTAATGATTAAACCTTCGTGGATTGATACCGTCTCATATCATCTCAATCTGGAACTAATCATATAGACCTTCTATCATTTATACATCTTGGTAATCTAATTATAAATTATAGAAGGGCAATTTCCTTTGTCACATAGTTAATTTGTACAACAACACCATGATCTGTACAAATAGTGACGCTATGGGTCATAACTGTCCAACAATCTCCCACTTGGCCTATATTCAGTCACTCAAGTGTTCTACACCCGAACTATGTACGGTTCGCTCAAACTTCTGCTGAGAAAATACTTTCGTCAGTGGATTTGCATGATTATCATCTGATGCGATTTATTCAATCATCACATCGCCATGATGTATGATCCGAACGAATCAGATGAATAGTCGAAGTATATATCTGGATCATTGATGAGACCATTAATTCTTTAGCCTGTGCTGTAGCCTAGCTCAGCTGCTAACAGAACTATATATAATCTAATTAGATTATTATCGATCCAAAAGGCTTCTATTGATGCCTTAGCTGCAGCAATATTCCACTTTTGTTGTTTATTCGGTAACAATATCTTGCTTGGAATATTTCCAGCTCATTGTTCCGTTATTCAAACTTTATAGTACCGTTGTTACGACTTATAATCATTTTTATCGGTTATGAAACTTGCAGCAGTGAACCCAGTCACTTCAAGTTCTCCTTCTCCATAGTTTAAGACAACATCCTTAGTTCCTCTAAGATATTTAAGGATGTTCTTAACATCAATCCAGTGACTATCACTTGGATTGGCCTGATTGTGAATCCATATGCTCAAAGCATATGAGACATCAGGTCGCGTACATTTTTCAATGTACGAGTTCTCGGAGAGTATTAACAACCTTAAATCTATCCCAGTAGATCTTTATTCTTAGAATAAAGGCTGTTTCTCTCAAGAATTCTACGGAGAATTTTCATGAAAGCCAAGCTTTCACCGATTGTATTATGGGAATATCATTTCCAAGAATATCATTTCCAAGCTGTCATTATTATACAGGACATTTATTGTCAGTGCGCTCCCACTAAATTTCTTATATACACAAGAATCATTTTCGTTTTGAATTAAATCATACACCATTATGATTACATCAAAGCGATAATTCCAAGAACTCAATGCTTGATTTAATCCATCCATGGATCGAATAACTTGCAAACCTCGTTTGCTCGTTTTGGTACGACAAAACCGTCAGGATGTTATAAGCATCCTCCAAAAGGTTTCCGCTAAGGAAAGCGGTTTTGACGTTCAGCTATCATATTTCATAAATGAAACATATAGCAACAGCAAGCATTATCCAAATGGATTTAACCATTGCAACGGGTAAAAGGTTTCATCGTAATCGACACAATGTTGATAACGATACCTTTTCGTTACAAGCCTAGCTTAGTACGTTTGTATGTTGCCTTCCATATATGTCTTCCTTGAAGACATATATAGTACCAATAGGCACAATGCCTTTCGGTACAACAACCAGTGTCCAAACTTGGTTGATATACATGGAATCCATTTCGGATATCATGGCACTTTGCCATAATAGGGAGTCGATACCTTGTATCACTTCCTCATACGTAATCAGTTCGTATTCCTCAATAAGATTGACATCTTTATGAGGTGAGATCAGAAACCCATACCTCCCAGGTTGTTTTCCGACTCTCTCCGACTTACGCGGTTCTTGTGTATTCGAAGATTATTGGTATAGTTTCATCCTTGATGAACTATCTGTGTTCCATTAAGGAATCGGTGCCTGGAATAGTATTACTCTGATTTTCATCGAGTTTTACTTTCCTCCCACTTACCACTGCATATAGGTATTCCTCTTAGGAAAATCGCATGGTGAGCAACAATTACATTATTCTCTAGTGAGTTATATAAGTACTATATTTTGGTTTCCCTAGGATAACCCACAATTAGGCACTTATCCGATTTGGGTTTTAGTTTGGTATCATCCAAACATATGCGAGTCTTGTTTAATTGTGTCCCAGACAACAATGCCACTTATGAGTTTCATCTGATCAAATCAGTTTGAGCTATTTGTTTGTCATGTTATACGTTTGAGATTTATTTATATTCAAAATATAAATACTGTTATTCATATCTAATGTGTTTATCTCAATATCATCTTTATATAATAAAACACTTTAGTGTTCTAGAATATAAAGGTATACCCGCAACGAGTTAAACCCTGATATAGAGATAATGTATCTAGTCAAACTAGTTACATTCTAACAGTTTCCTAATTTAAGTACACACCAGAATGGCAGTCCCTAAATTTAGGTTTCTACGGTTAAAACAGTGACTTTCGTCCTAAATCTCAACTGAAGTCAGTTGTGGGACACAGAAACTGAACGACTCAATGCTGTTCCAGGCTCGGGGGCCTAGTTGGGAGTACGGAGTAGCCAACGGAGGACTAAACCGGAGAATAAGGGAGTCGCCACCCGGTGTGAACCGGGACAAAGATTTAAGGCCGCACTCACCCTTCGTAAGTGAAGACCTCAAACCATTGGGTTCGGAATGGTCCCTTACTTATGCAACTTGTAATGTAAAGATTTATGCAATAATCCAACTAAGCCTATGACATACATTTCCAAGTGCACCACAATCCTAGATTCACATGCTTAAAAGTATAGTTTACATCTAACATACATGAAACCAAATCTTATTGCCAAATTCACATGCTCAAAGGTAGGCTTTTGCAACAACAAACACATAACGTCATAAGAATTCAATCATTCATGTAAATATAAACACAAACAGTCATGGTAACATTTGCGTGTAATGTAAAGGAAATCAAAATGAGGACAAATAATATTGTAGGCGCATAACAGAAATAGACAACTAGGGAGGTAATACAAATGTGTAGCGTAAAAAGGGGGTAACCATATGCTAAGATGGACATGTCGTAATGTGATGCGAGAGAATCTGTTTACCGTATGCATTCGTGCAGCGTTCGTATACGCATTCGAACGGTAAACAGAAGGTTCTCGTTCGAATAGCGTTCGTAAACGCGTTCGAACGGGAATGAAACAGAATGCACACGTTCGTATGGCGTTTGTGAACGCGTTCGAACGGAAATGAAACAGAATACTCACATTCGTGTGACGTTTGTGAACACGTTCGAACAGAAATGAAATAGAATGCTCACGTTCGTATGGCGTTCGTGAACGCGTTCGAACGAAAATGAGACCTGATGCATGATAAGGCAAAATGCATGCGCGTTCGAGTTGCGTTCGAACGGGAACAGACATGATGCATGAAATGGGACGCAATACATAAACAATAAAATAAAGGGGCGCGGCGAAGTACTGCCGTAAAGGTGGCCTTTTGGGGCTCTTGATCTCTCAAAGAGAGGACCTTTAGACCAACATACTAAGCCCATACGCGTCACATCGCATCATGCATACAAACATAAAGACAATCATATCAAACTAAGTATGCCCGATTGAACACATCTTACATCCAACCGAACACACGTCAACCGGCGCGGCAAGGCATCGTGGTAAAGGGCTTTAACCCCTCCCCATAGGGGATCTTTCATTCCACTTACTAAGCCTATGCGCTCGATCGCATCATGTATACAGACATAAAGACAATCATATCAAACTAAGTATGCCCGATTGAACACATCTAACATCCAACCGAACACACATCAACCGGCGCGGCAAAGTATCGTGGTAAAGGGCTTTAACCCCTCCCCATAGGGGATCTTTCATTCCACTTACTAAGTGTAGGACACAGGACCTGGGCGACGCATGTTCTAGGCTCGCGGCCTAGTTGGGAAATACTAAATAATATGGAGTCGCCACTCGGTGTGAACCGGGACAAAGATTTAAGGCCGCACTCACCCCTCGCAAGGGAAGACCTCAAACCGTTGGGTTCGGAATGGTCCCTTACTCATGTCACTTGTAATGAAAGGATTTATGTAATAATTTAATCAAGCTTAAGTAACACTTATTTCCAAGAGTATCATGCTTCTAAATTCTCATATGCAAAATAAAAGTTATGCACACATTTCACATATATCTCATATCTAAAATCGCATGCTTAACATATATCAACATAGCAACGAACATACAACTGTATTTGCATATTACATTCAAGAAAACACAAGCACACATATTAACCATACAAACATACATATGGGCACTTTTCCAAGTGGTACGTGGAATTGTATCCCAAGTACAGACCGCACTACCGTCCATTCGGAATCGGCTACGAAATTTACGTCTGAGTTTCCATCCGATATACCACAAGAAATAATACTCAAATGTTATCACGACAGAAGCATATGAATTGTAATTCATTAACATAGTTGTATTCATACATGTGGGGATAGCTACTAGGAAAACTATGCATGAAATCTAATGAAGATGACTCGATTCAGTGGGTGCGCGTTCGTGTAGCGTTCGTAAACGCATTCGAACGGTAAACAGAAGGTTCGCGTTCGTGTAGCGTCCGAGAACGCGTTCGAACGAAACCAGACCTGATGCATTATGAAACTAAGAAAGTGCGTGGGCATTCGTATAGCGTTCATAAACGCGTTCAAATGGTAAACAGAAGGTTCGCGTTCGTGTAGCGTCCGAGAACGCGTTCGAACGGAACCAGACCTGATGCATTATGAAACTAAGAAAGTGCGTGGGCGTTCGTATAGCGTTCGTAAACGTGTTCGAACGGTAAACAGAAGGTTCTCGTTCGTATGGCGTTTGATAACGCGTTCGAACGGAAATGAAACAGAATGCCTACGTTCGTATGGCGTTCGTGAACGCGTTCGAACATGAGGGAGACCTGATGCATGACAAGGCAAAATACATGCGCGTTCGAGTTGCATTCGTAAACGCGTTCGAACGGGAACAGACCTGATGCATGAAATGGGATGCAATACATAAACGACAAAATAAAGGGGGGGCGCGGCGAAGTACTGCCGTAAAGGTGGCCTTTTGGGCTCTTGATCTCTCAAACAGAGGACCTTTAGACCAACATACTAAGCCCATGCGCTCGACTGAATCATGCATACATAGAATGAAAAGCAATAATATTAAACATAGTGTGTCCGATTGAACGTATCTTGTATCCAATCGAACACACATCAACCGGCGCGGCAAAGCCTCGTGGTAACAGGCTTTAGCCCATCCCCATAGGGGATCTCACATCGCACTTACTAAGCCCATGCGCTCGGTTGAATCATGCATACGAAAATAAAGACAATCATATCAAACTAAGTATGTCCGATTGAACGTATTTCGCATTCAACCGAACACACATCAATCGGTGCGGCAAAGCATCGTGGTGAAGGATTTTAACCCTCCAATTAGGGAACCTTTCATCGCACTTACTAAGCCCATGCACTCGATCGTATCATGGGATTAAACAACATGCAGAATTTAAATGACAAGAATTAAATAAACCAAAGCAACTCAAAACAAGAGGAGGTGCCGTTTTACTCAAGTGGTACGTGGAGTTGTGTCCCAAGTACAGACCACACTACCGTCCATTCGGATTCGGCTACGGAATTTACGTCTGGGTTTCCATCCTATATACCACAAGAGACGACACTCTTCCATTCATCCAATACCCACAACACGCATCATACGCACAACAAATGCCACAAATACAGAAAATATAATCAAAATAAATAACCAGAAATTAAATACGAGTAAGTGTGATAGATACCCTCAGGTCTAACCTTTTAAGCTGCCTCTCGGACTCGCGTTCCACGAAGATCGAAAGGGGGTAAAGCTCCGCAACTTTTCTGGTTCACTGGTTTGCCTCTTCCTTCGTTGTTCGGCCACTCGAGCTACTGTTCCGACTCCGTTTTGCTGCTGTTTCCTTATGGTTTTGCTGCCGTTCCCTCTGTATCCTCTGCTTACTGTTGGTGGGCTGTTTTGGTGTCCTTGGTGGACTGTTCTGTGTTCCTTTTTAGTGTGGTTTGGTGTGATTATTTCAAAGGTTATAAGTGCAGTTTATGTTACTGTTTAAAGGAATTTTAGGGACTGTTGAGAGTGATTTAGGCTGTTGTGTTTTGTGTAATTTTCGGTGATGTGTGAAGGTTTAAAAGGGGTGATTTTCGGTGGTGATTAGGGTTGTTTATGCTTGTAATTTCGGTGATATGAGGGTAAGGTTGAAAGGAATGATTTTTGTGATGTCTAGTATTTCTTGCTATAATTCTTGTGTGAATTGTGTGTATGAGCTAGAGAGATTGGAGGAGGTTGGGTGGCTTGGTTAGGGGTTGTTTATATAGAGAATGGCTAGGGCTTCACCTTGTCTCACAAGGAAGAGATTTGGTTTCCAAATAAGGAGAGATGGGAAAGGCATATACAAGATTGAGGGGGGACAAAATATTTTAATATAGGAAGTCAACTAATTTAAATTGGTGTATATCTTATTGAATTAGGAAGTCAAATATTTGATTGGTTTTAATTGGTTAGGATTGATTTTAATTAGGCAAATCTTATTTTTAGTTTTAGTATATAAATATTTGATTTATTTATATTAGGCATGATTTTATTTTATGTTTTATTTAATTGGTAAATGATTTAAATATTTTATTTAATGTTTAATATTTATTTATTTAATTTGGGATGTGTTTTATGGGCTTTGGGGGGCCAAATGGGCTGGGGTGTGAGGCTAGCAGCAAAACCAGAATTACCGGCTCCGTTCGAACGCCTCCTCGCACGCGGCACGAACGTCCGCAATCTGCACGAGGTTCGAACGGAGGAACGAACGCAGCACCAACGAAGACAGTGAACTTGTGGAATGAACTTGATGACATACTTATTCCGAATTTCCCCTTCGACCTCCGTTTCCCGCAATATCCTTAGCTAAAAAGGTAGTGCCTCCAATTGAGACTCATCATCGGGTTTCACATGCGAAAATGCAATGCCTACAGTCGCCCCCACTTTGATGGGACTTGTACAGTGTGTGACTTTGAAAAATCCTATCAAAGTTATGCAATGCATTTTTACTTACCTGGCTCGGCTGCCACCTCGAGTTGAGTTGATACTGCAGCGGACCTCGATCCTGGGACGCGTCCCAATAATTGCAACTTACAACGGGGGCACCTCGACCCAACACCGCTGACTATAGGGACCTCACCCTTGAATTGATGATGTAGTTGGCACCTCGACCCTGGGCACCTCGACCCGGAACTACAACTGACAACGGGGGCACCTCGACCCTGGGCACCTCGACCCAACACCGCTGACTATAGGGACCTCGCCCTTGAATTGATGATGTAGTGGGCACCTCGACACTGGGCACCTCGACCCGGAACTACAACTGACAACGGGGGCACCTCGACCCAACACCGCTGACTATAGGGACCTCGCCCTCGAAATGATGATGTGATGTGGAGCCTCGCTCCTCAGCCGATATGGGCCTCGCCCCCGAGCTGATATAATGTGACATGGAGCCTCGCTCCTCAGCTGATACGGGCCTCGCCCCCAAGCTGACATGATGTGATGTGGAGCCTCGCTCCTCAGCCGATATGGGCCTCGCCCCCGAGCTGATATAATGTGACATGGAGCCTCGCTCCTTAGCTGATACGGGCCTCGCCCCCAAGCTGACATGATGTGATGTGGAGCCTCGCTCCTCAGCCGATATGGGCCTTGCTATTTTCCTTCTTCATCACATGTTTACACAAAATAGCACAAACACAAAAAGATGCAATATAGGTTACGTGTATGCATGTATGCATGAGTTTTCTCATTCCGTTGGGTTAGGTCTTCCACTGGCGACCAAGTCTTCTTAAGCAAAGTACAGCTTCAGCCTGTCGACATTGATTGGTTCTGTGAATTCATTTCCCTCGAGATCTGACAACTTCACTGCTCCATTTCCCATGACTTTCTGAACGACGTAGGGTCCTTCCCAGTTCGGCCTGAATTTCCCTCTCGGATCTGTCGTCGACGGCCTCGACTGCTTAAGTACTAAATTACCCTTTCTGATCTTGGTGGGGCTTACTTTCTTGTTGAATGCCCGGGCTAGTCTCTTCTGATACAACTGGATGTGATACAAAGACTTCGTTCTCTTCTCATCCAACAGTGCTAACTGATCAAATCTCTGTGCGGCCCATTCATGTTCCGGTAATTTTGCCTCTGCTAATACCCTCAGGGACTGTATTTCCATTTCTATTGGCAATACTGCTTCCATTCCGTAGACTAAGGAGTAAGGTGTGGCCTCTGTTGCTGTTCTCACTGATGTTCTGTACCCCCACAAAGTATACAGTAATTTCTCGGCCCAATCTCTGCAATTCTCTGTCATTTTAGCTAAAATTGTCTTTATAGTCTTGTTGGCTGCCTCAACTGCCCCATTTGCCTGCGGCCTGTACGGTGATGACTTGTGGTGGCCTATCCCATACCTCTGTAACATTGCCTTCGTCTCCCCTTGAAACTGGACCCCGTTGTCTGTCACTACATGATGCGGCATACCAAACCGACAAACGAGGTTCCGAGCTATGAACCTTGCCATCTGTTTCGCTGTGTAACATTACGGAATGATTCGGCTTCCACCCACTTTGAGAAGTAATCTACTGCCACCACTATGAAGCGATGCCCATTTGATGCATTTGGTCGAATTTCCCCAATCATATCAATTCCCCATGCTGAGAAAGGCCACGGCTCTGATAACCTGTGTAATTCTGTGTGCGGTAAGTGGTTCAAATTACCATGTGCTTGACAGTCATGACAGTGCTTTACCATCTTCGCGCAGTCTGTTTCCATGGTTGACCATAAAAAACCTTGTCTCACTATCTTGGGGACAGATTCAACCCGTACATGTGCGGACGCATACCCACGGCGTGTTACCTCTTCCATTACATGTTGAGCTTCTTCTTTCTTAAAAACTTCAACTGAATACCGTTTGCCTACCTCTTGTACAGTTCCCCTCTCAAAGTCACATACTGGGACGCTAACTTCTGAATGGCTATTCGGTCTTTTCTGCCCGCCCCTTCCGGGAATTCACCATGTTCCAGATACATCTGAATGTCATAATACCAAGGTTTACCGTCGTCAACCTCAACTTCCAGAATTCTTTCTATCTCATAAGCAGGTTTACTTGCTGTTGTCAGTACCAACGGTCTCATCACTAACTTCTCTGGATTTTCCCAAGTCGCTGCTAGTGTAGCCAATGCGTCTGCCATCTGATTCTCTTCTCGGTAGGTGCTGAAACTTACACTCGGGGATAACCCGTGCCAATTTTCTGAGGTGAATAAGGTAAGGCTTCAACCGTTCTTCCTTCAATTCCCATTCTCCTCGCATCTGCTGGACTACCAACATAGAATCTCCGTAGATTTCAACACTTCCGGCCTTCAAGGCTATCAATGCTGTCAAACCAAAAGCACATGCTTCATACTCGGCCA